>JALQSN010000306.1:0-59033 GCA_023690525.1 Holotrichia oblita | reverse complement strand
CATCTTTCTATTTGCATTACCAAACCATTATATTCTTCAATGGCTTGGTTAATTGTCAGCGTCAAGGATTTTATATCGCCATCTGATAATTCAATGGAAACAGAACGGCAGCGTGGCTTCTTTTCCTGCAACTGCTTATTTATACTACATAATTGCCTTTTAACGCTTATGTGTTTAATTAAAAGAATAACCAAGCCAATCGCAAGAATAATCGTATGAATTTTGTGTTCAAACTCCGCTTTGGGCGGTAGTGCCGTCCAGTATTCCGCGACCATTATTCCGTCCTTGTCCATTTCATTAACTCAATCTGTTCCCGATGATTGCCGCCCGCACAGAGGATAAGTCCTATAGGTTCGTTCTCGCCCACTTGGCGTTCGTAACGGTCGAGCCATTTCAAATACAACTTCATTTGCCCGTTATATGCAGCGTCGAACTCGGTTTGCTTTAGCTCAACCGTCGGCGATTTCCTTACGTTCAAACGCTTTTCGTGAAATCATTTTTCGCCTGTACATATCCAATCATAAGTTACCCCCGCAAGAAAAAATGAAACACAATACTTATTATCTTATTATATGCGTTCTTTCGCAATAATTCAAGAGGTGTTTTTTATAGCTACCAAATAAAATATATAAAATTTGAAAGCTTTGTGATGTAGATTTGCAAGAATCCATTCCCCATATATTAAATTTTTTTGCTATTTATTTTTTCCATATCAAAAAAATAAGGCTATGACAAACTGCAAGAATAGTTGCAAATTATCATAGCCTCTGTTATTGTATGACAGTAACTTATTAAAAAATGGAAGAGCACCCTCAAAAGTCCTTTCCATTCTCCAAAAACAGATGTGATTAAAAACATCTGAACACATTTATATGATAATTTCATCGACACGGTACCTACCTGCGTTCTATCACATACTAGTATAGCGTTGCGCAAATATCACTTAATTAAATATTCGCTATTTACGCCATCACTGCGTTGTCGTCAGTCAACGATGCCACCGCATCGCCTCCCTCCTCCGCCTTGCGCTGACGCAAATATCAAACATTTTATTAAGTAATATTTACGCAATGCTGTACTAGTGACCAAGTAACTATTATGATTCAGGCTTTTAAAAGAAAGGACAAGGATACCATGACAGAAGTTGCTTAGTGCTTATTTGGGACAGTATGATTTACCCCAATATTTACTCATAATCATCATCCCAAGTTTCGCCAAGTTCACTATTAATGTCACGTTCCGTTTGTGTACTAATTTCTTTATCACGTTGAATCATATTATCAATGATTTGTAACGGTATCGGTTCAATGTTATCATTATATTGTTTGTAAAATGTAATCTCAGCACCTGACGAAATCAGCTTGTCAATCAACAATCTGAACTCATGATGAGGGTTTATGCCATTCATATCATCAATACTATTAGAACGCTGATACCAATCGAAGGAAATGGCGTATCCCGTTAGTATGCGATTTTTAATTTCACTGATAGAAGCTCCATTATATTTCCGAATTATGGGTATATATGTTATCGCTTTTTCCGCATTGTTGATTTTTATATGTATTAAATATTTACCTTGAAGCTCTTTGCTCATATTGCTGCCTTCCTTTCCATTCTAGTACAGCATTGCATAAATATTTTATTTAGTGATATTTGCGCAATGCTGTACTAGTAGGCGCTATGCTCTGTAAACCAAACAAAGGCAAATAAAAATTTTACTCTAATTTTATAACTTAGATAATCTCCATAAACAAGATATTGAGCCATTTTACACTGCTATCAGCATTGTGCTTATACTGAACGTCACAAACAGAACTAATCACTTAAATATTTATCAAAAAAATCGACACTTTTTTCATTGATAAACGCCAAAGTGCCATATCCATTTTTATAGCTTCCGCCGAGCAGCGCGCACAGAATGGGGGATGTTCTTACCAAATCGGTCAAGGAATAGTGGTTACTGCCCTCAATATAGTAATACTCAACACTTTCACTGTTGTATAAGTAATTCTTGTTCTGAACATATTTGTTGTCCGATTCAACTAAAGGATACCCGTTGTCGCTGTATATGTTCATAATCGCACAGGAATAAGGCTCAGTATTCCATACGAACTCACCGCCATCAACGCCTGTAATATCATACATAAAGGGAGCTTCAAGCACAATTACCGCCTTTATATCATCTCGCTGCCTTGAAACGCCAATCGCAGCGGAACCGCCAAGAGAATGCCCAGCAACACCGATATTCTCTGTGTCTATCAATGGATAGAAATAATCGGTTTCTGTCGCGGATTTTCCAATCAAGGTGTCTATCACAAAATTGATGTCACTTGTGCGGATTTTCATCCATTCTTGAAAAAGCATATACGAGTTATCAATATCCGTATGTGAATCTTCTATGTTCAACTGGTTCATATAATTGGAATCAATATATACAGATTTGCCGTCGATTTTTGTACTTATCGCGTGATAAGTATGGCTTATACTGGCTACAACATAACCATGACTCGCCAATTCCTTATACAATGAAAGATTGCTTGTATCAAATGACATACCGCCGTGGGAAAAGACAACCAAAGGACAAGTGCCATCCTCTATCACATCGGCGGTGGGATAATAGACCAGAGCCGAAAGTTTACGGGTGCTTCCATCGGTCGTATATGTTTCAATACGGGTAGTGTCGAACTCCAATCTGCACGAAGTGTAGGCATATTCCCCTGTGGTTTTCACGCTCGGCAAATTGGGAAATAACATGACCATCAACACCATAACAACAATGGCGGTAACAGCAGAGATATTTACCAATCGTCTGAGCCATATCTTTTTCATCATCGTTCGTTTGGCAGATACAATCAGAAATCCTACCAACAGAACGATTAAGGCTAATAGAAAATAGTTGTGAACAGCCATCCTATTTATCTCCTTGATACAGAATCCTTTTACACGTTCAAAATATAAATTAACTTTTGTGTTGCGAAACGACAGTTATTGTTGAACCTCAAAACCACTACAGCTAGCGCTTCTTAGGTTATCTTAAGCTGTAGCTAATAGCTGTTCCCATGAAGAAGCGAGATTTCAAGCTAATCGCAGTGGTTTGCTTATTATGCGGGGTTGTATTCTTTGATGATTTTTCCAATTCTAAACAACAGAGGCAAACTTATAAGCAAAATTGCGCCTATGATTAGGGTTGAAACAACGACCTCAATAAGATTAACTATATTTTCATCTAAAGCACGATATAAAATGACACCATTGATAGGTAAAATAAGTAATAGCCCGCTTATTAATCCGGGAGCGTATTTTTTTAAAGCTATCGTTGCTACAAGATGAGGAAATATCACGTTTATCATCATTGCTCCGAGAAACCCAAAATAAATGTATCTTGTAACTTCGTTTTGAGGGAATACAATGAACACGGATGTAGCCAATAACGCTAATATAATAATCGCCAATACAGCAAATCTAAATTCCTGCGCTTCTACTTGCTTCGTAAAACGTTTAGCATACTTTGACCAAGCGGGTAACCATAACGCTTCTTCGATATTGTGGATTGATATTGCCAACAAAAACAATAAATAAATAGATTTATCTTCCATTTTTCCCTCGTTCAAAATATAAACATTGGGTTACATTGAAAAAATGCAACACTCTTACAGTTAACAATTTTACTCTAACATAAAACTCACATCTTTTGGGTCTGCTGGTCTAATTGTAACATTGACAAGAGTAATGAAATAAGAATCAAGCCCAAAGCTGTCGACATCTTCATCTCTCCCATCAGCATGATTCACAGGCAATGCAATTTTCGGTACTCTGATATTTGTTTTTAAATCATTAGGATTAGGCTCGATTGCTGAATGGATAGCAATTATTTCATTTACCATCCCCTTTATTACAAGGAGTTTTTCATATTCAGAACTATGTGCTTCATAATAATAATTAATCTTCTCAAGCGAAATTGCATAAGTGATAATTCCCAAGTGGTATTCCAAACAGAATCCCATTTTGTCACCAACCATGTAACTGTTTCTCCAATCTTGAAAGGCGCGCCACAACATTGCATTTGCCAATCCTCATAAATTATAGAACATATATCCATTTACCTTCACCTGTCAAAAATATAATCAAGTATTAATGCAACTACCTGAACGGTCATTGCTTTGTTGCGCTAATGGTCAGCATACATTTGGTGTTACACAATTCTTTTTTACATCCTCGCTGCCACAATGTGGATATTTAATTGTTGTATATTCCATGGCAATAATATCCTTTTATTTTTTATATCGGTAGTCCTCTAAATCAAGTATTTTAATTCAAACTTCTCTTTTTCAGTTCGCTTAATGTATCCTCAACCCATAAATAAATTTTTTCTGTTTCTTTTTGATAATTCTTATCTATTTCAAAATATTTCACGTTATATTTTTGGCAGAGTTCCTTTTGCTTTGTATTCTCTGCTATAAAATCATTAAGGGAAAAATCGTTTTCATAATCTCTTGCCTCAATTACATTTCTATATTGCAATATTTCAAAATTGAAATGTTTTTCTATATACGACTTTGAAAATCCCAAGTAAAATGAGACAATATTCTTTTTATATTCTTCTTCAAATTCATTTACTTTTTGCGGAAGCAGATACCAACCTTCTATAATAAGGTTTTGCTTGTTTTCAATGGCGGTCATAATAAATCCCTTTATTATTTTCCATAACTTTTCTCCGATTAACTCGTAACTATCGCAGGGGGTAAACCCGCAGTTTATATTAGCACGATATAATGCCATTTTTAAATGATCGATTGATAAATACGGATATTTATATTTTTCAAGCAATTTTTGAGCCATATTTGTTTTACCTGTGTGGCTAAAACCACCTATTAATATAATCATAAGATTTCCTTTCTGCATATTATATAAACTCGCTACGCTGAATAAATCTCAATAATCGCCCATAACTAACGATTCTACCATACCATTACACTGTCGATAATTCCCATACCTACGGAGAAGCGGAAATTTGAGTTGTTCTCGGCGATTTGTTTATACTGTTCACATGGATTTAGTTATATACCTCTGCGTATAGGGACAGACTTCAATACACTTACCGCATAAGGTTATTTCTTTACTGATTTTTTCTGCCGCTAAACTTCGTGCTGCTTTTCGGCACTTAAAAGGATTAAAGAAGCTATCCCTATCCATATTAACATTCCATAGTTCTCCTGTAATAGCATTTCCGGCGCAGTTAGTTTTACAGTTGTCACAGTTTCCGCAACGAGAAAAATTTATAGGTTCTCCACATGGCAAATCTGCGTCGGTTACAATCGATGATATGCGAACGGCGGAACCAAACTCTTCGGTTACAAACAAGGCGCATTTTCCAATCCATCCAATTCCTGCGCGAGTTGCCACGGTTTTGTGGGGTAGTGCTGTTCGGTAATTTTCATCTTCTTTTACGACTTCCGTTGTCTGTGCATATGCTTTATATCCTTTATTAATCAAAAAATTTGCACCAAATGAAACGATATCATTTAAGCGTTCATTGATTTGATAATATGCATCGTAGTACTCTATTGTTGGGCCATTATTTATAGAGCATATTACGTTTTGCGGAATGGCAACCGCAACAGATATTCCTGTGCCCCACTCATGTAAGCCCGAAAGATTAGCAATCCCCACTAAATCTGCACCTCGGTCTTTCATCTGATGTATTAGTTCCTCGCATGATACGCTCATATGCTTCACCTACCACTAATATAAATACACGGCTTATTAACCCAATTTCAAAATTGTCACCGTTAACAATTTTTAGGTTTAGTTGCACTGTAACGAATACCTATAAGTTTTTCCTCTTGATGTATGAACCAATCTGTTTGCGATGTTGGTAAATATGAATAATAATAAGTATGCAACCCAATCTAATGGAAACTCCGTGAATCCGGCTGAATGCAAATAAATACTCATTTTCTGCTATAACGAATCCTATAGTCGGGAATCCCGAAAGAATTGCAATACCCCAATCGACCAGTAAAAGTAAATCTAAAACATAGTGCCATTTTACTTTTTTATTTAGTTTTCTTGCTTTGAAAGCCTTTGAAACAGATACAAGCCACTTTCTATTTAAGAAAACGTGGATGAGCAATAAAAAGCAAATGTGATCCCTCCAATGATGTGGACGGTCAGATTACTATCCCAACTTCGTATTGAAAGAATCAAAAATAGAAACAGAAGTACATCAATAATTATTTTAAACTTTTTGTTTTTTATTGTGATTCCCCCTATCTAAAACGTAAATCACTATTCCCATTCATCCGGCTCAATCGGTTCATTTGCATAAGCTTTCATAGATTCAAGAATGTTAACAACAAATACCAGTTTTTCATCAGATACATTTTCGAGTAATTGTAATACTCTTATTACTCATGTTTATCACCTCATTATTAATTTGACTGCTTTCATAGATAAACTATAACATATGCAAGGTATAAAGTCTATTCAATTATCAAGGTGCCTGGATTGCTATCCAGTTCATTCAGGTAAAGATTTGCAAGAATCGGACTGAACCCCGAGCCTTGTGCTACTCCCGAGAATGTGCTCCGTTCACAGCCTGATGATTGGCTGAATAGTACCTTTTCCGACATGCTGCATTCCCCGTTTGTTTTCCTATTAGTGAGCTTTACCCTTAACAAAAAGAAAAATAGGAATGGAGTTTATCTCTTGGCTGTGCTATACTGTTAGTGTGTCACATCATGTTTCTACCCTGCGCACACGGATGAAATGGCACCACCGTTTTCGTAAACTACTGTGAAATGGCATCATATTCAGGCGACACTAACAGTAGATACAAAATGCAAACCGTTCGGGTGCAGATTATATGTGAGTCATCTTGAATTTGCAGATGATATTATACTGGACAACGCCGAAATCCTCATATCGAATGGCAAAACCTTTGCAGGCTATATAATGATAGCCGTTGGATTGTCAAAAAATAATAACATTAAATACGGATAACGTAGGCAGCGCATGGATCATTTATTGATAATCGTGGATAAGTAAATAAAAACCGTAGCATACTATTGAATAGGAAGTAGGACTAAAATGAAAAAGCATATTCTTGGCATATCTGTAATTATAGTATTATCCATTTTACTGTGTTCTTGTTCGCAGGTTCAGGACAATGTATCGAATCAGCAGTTAAGCGAGTACCTTGTGAAAAATAGTATAAACCTTACATGTACGATGGATAGTTTAGCTCAAAGCACCGAATACGTAAGTATGACATCCGGCTCTCCCGATTTGGTAGAGATTGTAACGTCAATAGGAAATGAAGATTACACTGCTCCTAATAAGGCTGTGCTGATAAAAATTCCCGATACGACAATAGATTCCATAATAAAAGATATGGCGGGAGAGTTGAATTTGCAAGGTGACGCCTATGAAATGGTCGTAACGAGATTGTGTTCATCCGTTCCAAGTATTATCAACGCACAGCAAGGGGTCAATACGATAGCGGCTACAAGTATATTGAATGTCAGCAAAGCCTTTCAGAAACATCGAGACTTTACAGATAATACTTATGTCATTTTGATTTACGACAATTACAATAGCATTACGTTTTATAGAAATTCTGTTGAGGGTATAACGTCTGCATCCTCGTCATTCCTTTTTCTTACTGATGATATGAAAAAGGCTCTAACAGATGAAACGGCAAGTGACTATCTTTCTCAAGAGTTCAATATAAACGGAATCGAAGTTGAATACATTGACGGAGACGCTATACTACTTTAGGTTAGAAAATTCTGAAAAGCGGGTATGAAAAGCTTTAATATATGGGTTTTAATGCCCGCTTGATTGAATTTTCAACCTAAAGTAGTATATTGACAATTACAAGTAACCCCGATGACAATCGACACTGCTATCTAACTCATTTTACCGGCTGAGAAGAAAAATGTGGAGCCGACCTAATTTTGGTGCCCAGCTTGTAATGGAAAAATATCATTTACGCTGTTTACCGAGAAGTGCTTATACTATTCAGGTATTTCCATTAAAGCAAATGACACTATTTCTTCGGCGGTAGCATTATCTTTAAATCCAACCAATTCAGGATAGTAAATAATATCACTTCCCCCTGAATGATTAATGTTTCTCTTAAATTCTACAACTAACTTGCAATGTTCATCTTCTGTTAATTTATTCCCATTTTCATCATGCAAACTCAAAATTTGCTCAACTATTTTAACTAATTCCTCTCGGTTCACGATGACATACCCCTTACTTATAGTATATAAACTTGCTACGCTGTGCGAATTGCGGAAACCCAGACAATCAACCGTTTCTCCATATCCGTTTTTGCTAATCTCGAACCACTTAATCCAAACGCACTGATAAACACACTTGTCAGTCCATTACTCATTCGCAACCCGACCGTGCTTAACAATTCTAATACGCTGTTGACCTTAGATAATCCAGATAATCAAGTGGCAGCGCAGTTTTAAGCTGCGCACAGCCAACTGCTTATAATATTCGTATATTGTTTTATTTTAAATGTATACCTATTAATACTTCTGTCGTTGTTAATCCATTATAGGAATAGGTAAGTTCATTTAAGCTAATCGGTATTTCGGTATTAATTTCGAGTTTTATTAGCTTATAATTTGTTTTTAATCGTTCGATATTACATTCTATTGATTTTTTGATAGATGGTTTTGTTATCAATTGGTATTGATGTATTACATTTTCAAGACTTCCAAATTGATTGATAAGCTCTTTTGCTGTTTTAAGTCCAACTTTTTCAGCACCTTTAATATTATCCGAGTTGTCGCCTGTCAGTGATTTGAAATCTGCGTATTGCGTCGGGAAAATGCCATATTTATCTTGTATATATACTTTATCACAAATTACTGTGTTTACCCCTCTATATCTTAAAACAGAAACATTATCGCTTATAAGTTGAAAAAAATCACTATCCTGAGAGCAAATTAGTATTTGCATGTCTTTTTTGTATGTAAGAGCATAACTTGCTATAATATCGTCTGCTTCAAACAATCCAGCTGCTTCAATGTGCTTAATTTTCATATAATCAAGTGCTGCGTATACATCAGGAAGTTGTGAAAATGGGTTTTCATCTTCAGGAGTATCGGAATTATCAATACGATTTGCTTTATAATCGTCTGACAGTTCTGCACGGAAGTTCTCATGCTCGCCATCAAACAGCACTATAATGTGTGTAGGCTCTGTCATAATAACTATTTTTCTTAACGCTCCGATAAAACCTAACGTACCTTGTATAGCCTTACTATCTTTATTTATTATCCGTGACGGCATACCAAAAAACATCTGACACAGGAGATTCGTTCCGTCAACTATCAATAACTTTTTCAATTTTTTCCTCCAATATTGAATACCCGAAAATATAAATTCGTTTCATCTCATTAAAGATTTTAACATAATCTGATAATAATTCTTATCTACTGTAAACATCTTATCAGCCTAATGTTTTCTTTTAATTGTATCAATATAAATCAAAATCAGCAATAGGCTTTTATAATTATTGGCTAACACTTATTTTATATTTATTTTATTTCTTCTTTTGAGGAAATTCCATCTTATACTGTGATCCATTTATATCTTTTCAATCTTTATTGTAAGAAAAATCCTCAACCCTCTCCGGAATTAAATATGGTGTGGTGCAGTTCCTTACCTTACTCTGCACTCCATTAATGGTCATGCTCTCACTGGTCTTTACTGTTTTTACATGGTACAAACTTATTTATCTGAATCTAAAACAAAAGACGCAGCAAGAGCGGATAAAAATGTGGAAATTTTGCTTGGACTGTGCTATACTGCCTGTGTGCCGTGCTGTATCGTTGTTTTTTACGAACACAGAGGAAATAGGCATAGCACAGTAGTTTTTATATTATATGGGAGAGATAAAAATGGATAAATTTCCGTTTGATACCTTTCAAGCTGTTTTTGTTAGCGAAGTTAAATACGTTTATGAACAATTCATTACTCTTAATAGAGAGAAAAAGCCCTATATTTTTACTATATCTGCTCCAGCCTATATTGCAATCAATCATCCAGGTTCACATTGTATTTATTTTAATGGTAATACAATCGAAGAATTAGAACATGACAGGCATCCTTATGATAGTGAAGATTCAGAGGAATTATATTATAAATTCAATATGGATGAATGGAATATTCATTCGTTATCATCTAATGATTTTCCAAAATCAAACGAGATAATATTAAGTTATATAATTGACAATGAAGGTTTAATCTCGGATAAAGACGCTCGTTATACGGAAGAATTTAAAAAATTTCGGGATGACTTTTTTGAGTTCATAATAAAGAATATGGAGCAATTGAGAACCGAAGGGTTTTTTAACTCATTATATAATGAGAATATACTTATTAACTTTGAAGTCAGAGAATATTATGATGAAGATGAAATGCACCAAATTTTTGAAAGACTTAATACGAAAGAAGATACAGTCCAATTTAAAAGATGGTTGTAAAAAATAAGCACAATGCCGCGAACGGCTCAAAACGGCGTCACTTCTTGATTAGTCAGATTATCTAACCTGTAACAGCAAAGTATATTCGTTAGGCATAGCGGGAACGCGCCGGTTCGATGTGACCGAGTATTTATATTTTGAACGAGGTAAATAATGAGTGTACAACCACGCAAATATTCAATAATTTTGGTAATTGGGGGAAGGAAACTTTATGTTGAAACTAAAAACAATTATTCTTGCTTTTTCTTTGCGGCTATCGTCTGCATGGCGGGATGCAGCAAGACAGCGCAACCAAAATCGCTGGTAAAGAACTATGGTTGGTCATATGGCACAGTTAACATAGAAGCCGATGGTCCTCATGCTCTTACCGTTGATGAGATTGTGCCATCGAAAGTGAAACTGAGGGAAAATCTTGAAAAAGACGGATTTAAGATTACAGAGTATGATACTGCTTTAGAATCAAATATTGCCGCTGAACGAATCTACGCTGAAAAAGATGGGATGTTTATAGATATTTGCTATGGGTTATCTGTCGAACAAGCAAAGGAAATTTTTACAAACTATGAATCCACTTATGAAGATTATTATTTAATAGCTCAAAACGAGGTTTATGTTTATGCCGTCAGTGATGAAAAAACATTTGAAATAGCAGGCTTTGATACTTTAGAAACAAACGGAATACTTTTTATATGGGAATATCGAATTGACGAATAGTATAAGCATACTGCTTATACTATTCAATTACAGCATTTCTTCTTTTAGTATGTTTGCCTTTTTAAGAACGCGAAGAGAAATCCACAATCCAACTATAGTTCCTATCAAATCACAAGGCAAAGCAAGCAAACCACTATCTGTATTCCCAATGATAATGAATAAAACACCAATTGCTAATGTCACAATGAAAGCCATCGAAAAGTAAAGCAACACTTGATTTTTCAAATAATTACGTTTACTATTGTCTAATTTACGAATATCATCAATGTTAAGTTTTCCAATAGATAAAACAAATGCTTTATCTAACTTCTCCACATTTGATATGCATAAATAAAAAATAATTGCCAACAAAATAAACACAAACGAAGGAATAAAGAATAAAATAGCAAACATAAAAATACCTCCCTGGATATTATATAAATTCGTTTCATTTCATTAAAAATTTCAACATAATCGACTAATAATTCTTATCTATTATAAATCTCGGTTATCAGCCTAATGCTTCCTTTCCCCCTTTGCGCAGAGTTTCCACGCCCGGTTTTGCGGCTTTGTCCATGCCTTTGCCGAAATCTTTGCTTTGGTTACAATTGACAGGACATGCCCATACTGTTCTTCGAAGCCGAACCAGACTGTCAGTGCGGGTCTGCTCAGATAATAGCAGTCCATCGGTTCCAGATGGAAGGCTGTCACACAGGTGCTTATTAAGTCGTATGCCCGTCAAAACGTTCAGATATCTGAGGGTCATATAAAGGGCATTCATATTCAAGTAAAACATCTATGAGTTTATTCAAGTCATCATTATTCATGCCATAACAATCAAATCTTACAAATTGCTCTGTTGTGAATATTTGAAACACACCATAATTTTCATTTT
Source organism: Holotrichia oblita (assembly GCA_023690525.1). Taxonomy (NCBI): domain Eukaryota; kingdom Metazoa; phylum Arthropoda; class Insecta; order Coleoptera; family Scarabaeidae; genus Holotrichia; species Holotrichia oblita. Next base: position 46,934 of record JALQSN010000306.1, on the reverse strand, counting down.
CATATGCATCTTCGGCTATTTTATCCCAACATTTGAAAGCCGTCTCAATATCTTTTAATATTTGCTGTATTGGAAGATTTTCTAATCCTTCGACATAATCCCCATCACTTAGTTTTTTATACACCTCTTGATTATCAAGATAATAATTTTCTTTGTACTTCCAAAAATCCAAATCAATACCCATTTTAAAAAATGCACCTCTCCTACAGTTAACAATTTTACTCTGATTTTACAACTTAGATAATCTCCATACACAAGATATTGAGCCATTTTACACAGCAATCAGTATTGTACTTATTTTGAACATTCAATATAGTTTAGATAAAAATCCTCCCATGACCCTTCCACTTCTTCACTATGAAGATTCGGTGGAATAATAATCTTTGGAGAGGGTAAATAAAAGTAGTTACTATATGTATGTTTTCCCATTACTAAATTTTTCTGTAAACCCGGTATGTTTTTGAGTCTCCTCTGTAATGCGGAGTAAAATGTTTGAATATTCTTGCTTGGCTGTTTGCTTAAAACTCTAAGGCAGAATAATTCTCTTGTCTTATCCGTTTCACATCCACCAGAACCCTCAATCGTACTACTGCATATATCCTCATCATAAAATAGAGCATAGTTTGTAATGCTTTCAATATGTTGAAAAAGATAATGGGAAAAGTAAAATTTCCTGTAAGTAGGATCAGAAAAATGTTTGAAAAATGTTATAGTATCATCTTCATTATAAGAGATATATTTTCTTTTATCCTGTTCATCACTTAATTTTTCAATATAAGCTGTGATGTTATATTTTCTCATCAAATCAATGCTATAATGAAAGAAATCTTCTAAAGGTATTGATATACTAAAATTTATCGACATTCTTCTATGTCACCACCTTATTATCCACATTACCCGTCTCAAATAAAGTAATTTCCATAGTCAAGTGTCACGTTGCCCTCCGCATCCTTTTCGGTAAAACGTGGACAATTGTACCGCTCAAAAAAGCAATAAGTATCGCTGCCCGCTCCAGCAATGTCATTTCGGAAGTCGCCCAGTTTGGCTTCTGCTAACGCTTTGCAGACTACGGTGTGGGCGTCGCCATATATTTCACCATTACCCTCTTTGCCGCAAACCCAACCCACACCGATGTTACTCTCCGGCAGGTCAATGAAATTATATCCTTCTGGTACGATTGTGCCGGAAGGGAAAAATAAGCCAACCCAATAAGTAAAGTCTGTCATATCTCCACGCATCGTCATCAGTCCAATTGTGGATTCATCAAACGGTGCAGATGTTATGTTGGTTTTTAACTTATCGAATCTGTTATCTGCCCACCACTCACCCCATTGTTTGCCAAATCCTCCGTCCGTGCGATCATCGTTTGTGTAGCGTTTGCCAATGAAACGCAGCGCCGGGAATTGCTCTAAGTAGGTCTTTGTTACTTTGATTGCCATTTTACTCTCTCCATCATTCAAAATATAAATTCATTTCATTCCATTAAAAATTTCAACATAATCGGCTAACAATTCTTATCTACTATAAACATCTCGGTTATCAGCCTAATGTTTCCTTTCAATTGTATCAATAAAAATCAAAATCAGCAATAGGCTTTTTATAATGATTGGCTAACATCTATCACAAAGTGCCTTTATAAACGTAAATCTATAAATGGCAAATCAAGTCTTTGTTATTGAGAAGTAAATCACGTTCCCATTTATACAGCCATTCCTCATGTTCAGAAATCCATTTGTCAATTTTGAAAGATTCCTGTATCCATTCGTCCGGATATAAAATTTGGTTTTCTTTATATCCATATTTGGGGTTTTGATAATCATGCAATCCATAAGCGATCATATCTGCCAAATCGTGTTCCCCAGATTGATTTAAAAATTGTAATGTGACTTGTACATCCTTTGAATATCCGCACTCATAAAAAGTCCAAACTCCTTGTCGCACAGACATTGCACACCAGTTTGCTATCATCACAAAAGCAATAATACATGGAGGCTTTTTTTCGTTTGGTATTTCATAGAGTATCCGGACAAAATCTGCTTCTATCCTCCAGAAGTCGCTGACGCCTGAACTGAAAAGCTGTTGATAAAGCTGTTCTATATGATTCATTTTATCTTCTTGCAATCCTTCCCAAAGTGTTCTATTTATATCTCCTAAAGGTGTACAAAACATAAAAACTCGGTTGCACCAAATCGGTGCAATCCTGCTATGCTTAACAAAAGTACCCCGATGTTACGGCTCAGAATTTTTTCATCGCTTAGCCGAACCTCAGAATTTTTTTTAGCATGATATCGCTCTTTGTCATTTTTTGACATAAGTATATCATTCTTGATTCTAATTGCATAGTTTTGGTAAAGTTTTAGACTTTACAAGGCACTAGTACAGCGTTGCGCAAATATCACTGAATAAAATATTTATGCAATGCTGTACTAGTTGTTAATAAAAATCTTCTTATAACATTGACTGTAATTGCTTTTTTCAAACCCTATCTTACAATAATAATTATATGGTTCTTCATCAGGGTCAACAAACACTTTTTTACAGCCATATGATTTTAGTATTCGCAATGAGTTTAATATAACAGCTCTACCTAACCCATGTTTTCGATATCCTTTTGCAGTTACCATTGGCTCTAAATAACCTGTCTGAGTTTCATTTTCATACCAGAAACCACAAAAAGATGCATAGCTGCCATCTGGTGCTATAACGACACTGCATATATCACGATTATAATTCAACCATGCATGTTTTATTAAAAGATTGACTTCATCATCAATCTTTGGTATCGCTCCCTCATAATTAAAACCTTCCCAAATAAGTTTACTTAGACAGTCAAAATCATAAACCTCTGATAACGCTTTTATTTTAAATCCTTCTGGAAGTTCTATATGAGGAATATCTTTGTTTAAAATATACTGAAGTGTACTGTACTCATTCGGTAGCAGCTCATAATTTTGTTGTAATAATGTTTTTTTTAGATTATCCTCTTTTTCACTCACAAAGATAGCTAAATACTTTTTGTTATCTTCTATACCCATAAATGTATCTTCCGCATATCGAATAATATCTAAAAGCAAATCCTCCGAATTACTTCTATTATCAACTTTTACATAACCTGTCCATGGACTTAATAATTGTAAAGAAGCTACAATCTCATTATCCTCTTTCCAAATACCACTCTTGTCTAATTGAAACATTTCAGAACAAGGAGCATTACGTAACCATTCCCATACAATTCTTGAATGATTACAATTACAATCTGTATTCATCTGTACATAAAATTGGCATAATGCTTTCTCATCCTCTGGTCTATAATATCTTCTTTCATAATCCATAAATTAATCCCTCTTGTTCTATTGATTGTTTAGTGTCGGTGACATCGGTCAACTGTATTTTCCAGCCATGTATTTCCTTTGTGGGGACTGCCGTTTATAATTAAAAAATTCATTCTTTATCTCCCTCCATTATATAAACACTGGGTTGCATTGAAAAAATGCAACCCTTCTATAGTTAACAATTTTACTCTATTTTTACAACTTAGATAATCTTCATAATCAAGATATTGTGCCATTTTATATAGCTATTGGTATTGTGCTTATTAGCTCGGTTAAGGAATTTGGACTATGTGTTTTTTATACGTTATAAGGATGATAGACAGAAGCGCAAAAATTAAAAATGCCGTGGTAATTAACCCTCCCTCTGGGTAAAGTTTCCGCCCGTAAGTATGTCTATTCCTGTAATATTTGAGATAAATAACGAGTTGTTTGCACTTTGTTCTCCGCTTATGCTAAGCCCATATATATTCCCCAATGCAAGATTCCAGCCTAAATGCAAACCGCAAACGCTCCATATATTACCCGAGTTAATTGCGTACAAAGCAAAGAAGAACCCTGACAGAATCAAATTTATGAACGAGAGAAAGGTTGCACCGCTGCCAAATAAATGAATCATCCCAAATACTCCGCCTGTAAGCAAGATAGCGGCTAACGGATTGTATCGCATTCCCAATGTCGGGATTAACCAGCCCCGAATTGCAATTTCTTCTGACGCACTCTGAATCACCCATCCGAACATAGCAACACACAACGAACCAACTAAAAGGTTTATTGGCAGCAGCTCATTAAAACTAATTTCGATAGCCCCTAAAACCATCAATATCAAAGTTATAACTGTTATTGAGCCGAATCCCAAGAAAAAATTCCCGAAATATACTTTTGCCTTGTGTTTGCAAACAAATCCCATTGTTGTAATTTTGCGTTTTTCCACAAACTTTACCCAAACAAAAAATATTGCAATTTGAAAGCCGCATATAAGAACTTTACGCAAAGATAAAGCAAAAGAAATCCAAAGTGCTGTGCCGTTTGGCAGTAATTCAATTAGTGGTGTTACCATAAATCGCCCTAAGATAAGCGAGCCACCCCACAAGCAAAAAAATACTATAATGCTCATTATCGCATTTGGCTTGTATTTATTGTTTTTTACGTTCTTGAATAAGTCACTATCTTGAAGCCATATATTTATCTTTGACATATATCACCCTTAACGCATTATATAAAATTTCCGTACAACTTCATCATTTTTCGTCCTTTGCTCCGAAAGTGCTTGTACCCTTTATTTCAAAGTGCCCATAGTCTCACGTTACTTGACCGACTATTTTCTCCTTCCAACGAGTAAATTCCGACAAAAAAGTCATCTCGTCTGTAAACATATCATGAGGTGTCAGAATATCATTTTTGTCATCTATATTATCAAATACTTCATATCCACAATTACGTAAATCTTCTGCGTTTGCATTTCTGACGTTTGCGTGTATTGCTATCAAAATTTCATGGTATTCAGGCTTGATGATTATTTGACTGTCATCTACCCATCCATCATTTCCATGAAATAAAAACCGTACTTGATTAAACAATCTTTCTTTATGGATGTAAATTTTTATTTTATCATAAAGCAAACCAGTTCTGCTAATCATCTCTTGAATATTTATATAAACTGCTTGAGCTAATTTTTGATAATGATCTGATGGTACATCATCCTCCCAGTCATAACGAACGGTATTATGCTTTTTTCATACATATGAAGTTCATCATCAATTCCTTCAAAATCTTGCGGTATTGATGCGTCAAGAAATACTTTGTAATTTTCAAATGCGATATTTCTTAAACCAAAACACCGATAGAATAATTCAGCTCCTGATATTGTACCGTGTAAAGATGCCGATTGGGTATGTAATAACCAATATTGAATTTCCTTGTTTGGAAGAATATTAATCTCTGATTTGCGCCCCCAACAATACCCACTGAAAAGAAAATCAATATAATCAAAACGAGCTTCACCAACATACATGCCCGAAATTTTCAGCATTGATTGCAAAACTTTGAATGCCTCTGCATCTTGTTTTTCGAATCTGTTGCCTATTATATTTTTTGTCAACTTTGTCACCTCATACGCAGTATATAAATAATATTCATTTTAAACTTTCAGCTTATCGCTGAAATGATAAAAAACTATGCACAGAGATGGAAAATAGAACGTATCCATTACATATTAAAAAGTGGCTGTGCGATAGGAGAAAAACAAGCAAGTAGTTATGAGAAATCAAAGATATTACCGTAATCGTAATGCGGATCATGAATATGACCTATATAGGAAGGCTGTTTCCTGATTTACCATGCAGCACCCTGCTGGAAGAAGAGGAAAATTAATCCATAAAAAATTCTGAAAATGATTTATATAATTTAATCTGTGAATTCTTTTCAAGGCTATTCAGTTTATACTCAATATTATTATCCTTGCAGCCATAACCACAGTTTTCACAAACATATCTCTTATTCTTAAATTCGATGCCTACACAAGATAAAATCCAACATTTTCCCAAGTGAGAGTCATCAATACTAAAGTCCATATGCAATTTATTTGTAGTATTTCGCAATAAAATCTTAGCAAATTTCTCCCTTGTTTTTCCAGCCGATTTCATTTTTTGAATTACCAACTCTATATATTCATTATTCCTGTCAAAATAGGCTTCTTCCTTCATTATTGCATTATTCACATATTTTAATGTTTCCAGCCAGTTCTCATCAATTCCTGTACTTGCAGCAAAATTTATTAATTCACTATAGGATATGAATAGCTCTTCAAAACAGTAATATTTTGTATAGTCCACTTTAACACCTTTCATCAAACAAATATGTTCTATATCACGTATTACGTGTCCATAGTTAAATTTATCCTCTGATGCCACACAATCAAGGGCTAATAGTATTCTATCACCATTATTAAACTTGTCTTGCAAAGATTTAAATTTGTTTTTAAAATTCTTATTCCCTTTAGAGATATGCAGTTCACACAAAACATTTGGAAAAGCTGTCACCAAATGTTCAAAAAATTGAAAACCGGAACCTTCATCTTCACATAAGATATACCTCATTGAAACCAGCCTTTCTCGTTAAAATAATATTTTATTTTAATACAATTTCCCTCTTGTATAAAATACCCAAAATTATTGGGAGACAAGTATAAATTCTGACTCTTCCTTCCAAATAATAAAAATCTATCTTTTATATCATCTAAAATTCTTTCACAAATTTTATCTGTAAGTAAAAAATCTGCTCTATCTATTATTACTAAGCTTCCGTTGTTGGGAAATTCATTTTTAATAGAATCATCTGAAACGATACAAACATTAGATGATTCATATTCGCTTACATTCTGTAATCCTTTCAGGTTTTTCAATTCATTTACCAGTAATGACTTCCCAAATCCGCTCTCACCTTCAATTACTGTAATGGGTTTTCTTAATTCTAAATCATATATCTGACCTTGTTTTCTTTTATACAACAACCTGTTCTTTTCAAAATCATAAATTTTTTTCATAAAAATCTCCCTACAATAATAACAACGAATTTGATTTTTCTACCCCGTTTATCAAATATTCTCTTTCCTGACACTCATACAGTTGTGCATCATGCTGTAAGACAAATATTGTTTTATCATCCTTTAGCTCGTCTGCTAGGTTAAACAAAACATTTATCGCATTATATCCACATTCCGTTATGTCAAGATTCATCGTAAAATCATATTTATCTTTGTGCCTCTGCAAATATAAATAACACAATACTGTTTTACAACCAGTTGATAAATTTTCTATGGATGTTACTCCAAATGGAGTTTCTACCGTTCCAATATTCCGATCAATTAATATTGCCCTGTCAATCTCTTTTAATGCCCTCTCATCTAACTCATCAAATTCTGCAGCAGTAATATAAACATTAAAATATGCCTCACAATTTAATATTATCTGATTTTTATCTACTAACTTAGGATCTGTGTATACATTTATCATGTATGCCGCCTGCCTTTCATTGTTGTTTTTCAAATATCCCTAATCTTATTATAAAATTCCACCACAGAATTAGACCGATAAACGTAAGTGCCAACTAGTAAACCCGATAGGATATTTTGAACTAAATACAAAAATAGAGCAAATATGGAATTTGAAGGTTATACATTTTTTGATTATATAGACCGCTTTAGATCTCAATGCAATTTTCGATAATTCGAATCGATTCACCTAAAACAGACACCATATCAAAGCGACATGGTGTTTCTTCTGGAATATGGTGTTTATACATATAATACTTTGCTGTTTTTATCATAGCACACATTTTTTTCTGAGTAATTGCATCCTCCGGATAACCATAATTATTGCCCCGCCGGTATTTTACCTCTATAAAAATAAGATACCTTTCTTTTCTGCAAATTAGATCCAGCTCTCCATAGCGGCAGAAAAAATTCCGGGCAATCACCTCATAACCATGGTCAACCAGATAATCAGCTGCCAGTGTTTCCTTGTCATGGTATTTTCTCTTTTGTTCATTGCTCATTTTTCCTTTAATCCGCTCCATCTGATCTACAAAGATAAGAACCTCAGCCACCACCTGATAAAGCTCCGGCGGAATATAATCACCAACTTCGAGCTTAGATAGGGTATTTGTCAGCTTTTCATCCTTATGCACCGGTACTTTGGCTTCTTCAGCAACTTGAATAATCTTATCAGCCAACAATCCTCTTCCTGAAGCAATAATTTTAGGTGCATTATCAGTGGGTTCATAAGAAAGCGCAACAGCAGCTTTTCTTTTTTGACCGTTTTCATTTGCTTCATTTTTTCCCATTCTAAACTCCTATCTGTGCGCTTGCGCACCTTTTTATTTATTAAGAAATTCCTCCGGATTTCCTAATAAATAAAAAAGCCCTCCGGGGGATGCACATGGCGCGCAGAGGTAAATTGTCACTGTTGTGACAGTGCGCCAGCGCTAGAATCTGGCAAGCCAGATTCTTTTTTTATCAAGATGATTTCATTCACACAAATTTTTTTATAAACGATTTCCTGTGAATGGGGCTAGGACCAATGTCTCTTAAAGTCTTAATATGTTTTTCAGACCCATAGCCCTTATTTTTATAAAATTCATATTCAGGATATATTTTCCCATATTCCACCATCATCCGATCTCTGGTAACCTTTGCAATTATACTTGCAGCTGCAATGGAAATACTCTTTGCATCACCCTTGATGATACTTACCTGCTTTATAGAAACATTGGGAATTATGACAGCATCATTTAACAAAAGTGTTGGCGGCACCATTAATTTACTGATTGCTATCCGCATGGCTTCATAAGTCGCCTGTAAAATATTAATTTCATCAATTACTCCAGGCGGAACAACACCAACGGAAACTGCCAATGCTTTTTCCATAATTTCATCATATAAATTTTCTCTCTTTTCTTCACTTAACTTCTTAGAATCGTTAATATAAAGGATTTTGGTTCCTTTTGGTAAAATAACAGCTCCTGCAACTACTGGTCCTGCTAAAGGTCCTCTTCCCACTTCATCAATTCCGCAAATAGATTCATATGCTTCATATTGCCTTTCATATTCCTGCATTTTTTCGACACGAAGCTTTTCTTTTATTAATTTTTCTTTTTCCTTATCATATTTTTCCACCAGCTTTTTTACACCGGATCGTTCATCTTGTCTGTACTCCTCTATAAGAATCTCTCTTTCAAGAATATCGGCAGATTCTAACCTAAATTTAATATCAGAAATGTTCATTGCCATAATTTTCCCCATCCTGTTGTATTTTGATTACTGTTCAGACGTGCATTCATAATTTGACAGATTATAATTCAATATTCAAAATCCGCTTTGCTACTTGCTTGAGAGGTTAAAATTTTGTAACGATTGAAAGGGATACATCCGGAACCATACCTTTCCAATGATTTTCGCCTTCGAAACAGGTCCGATTAAACTGCTTCGACTGTCAGAACTGTGATTTCTATTATCTCCCATCAAAAAAAACTCGTCTTTCCCAAGTGTAACCGGTTCTTTCGCAATTCCCCCATCCAGAGTATTTTCCTGTCCATAGTGTTCCAATAATGGTTCTCCATTGATATAAATGGTTCCGTTCTCAATCAGAACGGTTTCTTCCGGCAATCCGATTATCCGCTTTACATAATATTCATTCACGGAATAAGGAAAAACAACAATATCAAATCGCTTTGGATCATTAAAACGATAATCCAGTTTATTAATAAGTAAAACATCATCATGAAATAAAGTAGTTTCCATGGAAATTCCTTCTACACGTGTAGGAAATACAAGATAATCTGTAATCAAACGTGCCGCACCATAAGCAATTAGAACGCAAAGAAGAAAAGAAGCAATATTTCTAACTACCAGTAAAAAACGAGATTCATCCTTTTCTTTTTTTCTGGTTTCTGCTTTAACAGGTAATGAAAAATAGTTCATCGATTGCTCTCTGCCACTATTATTATTAAGGCGAATGTTTCTAATCCGCTTTGCCTCCTGTTCATAAACATAAGCTGCTTCCAAATCATTGTTTAAATATTTTGCTTTTTGAGGTTCATAAAATCGTTTAATATCTTCACATAATTCTAATGCTTCTTCTACTTTACTCTCATCATACAAGAAATCAACTCCTTATTAATGTAATATCCGAAAACGGGAAAATACAAATAAAAGCCTTACCTAAGATATTCTCCTCCTTAATAAAACCAACCTCTTTATCCCTGCTGTCAAAACTATTATTTCGATTATCACCCATTACAAAATATTCATCCTCTTTTAATACAATTCCTTCATATGCAATTCCTTCTGTATATTCGTCCATTGATTCTTTTCCGTAAGTTTCATACAAAATTTTTCCATTAATAAAAATAGAATTATTTTTTATCTGTATCGATTCTCCCGGCAGACCAATGACTCGTTTTACATAATAAATCTCATTATTTTTATCATAAGGAAACACAATCACATCAAATCGTTTCGGTTTGAAAAACTGATAAGCAAATTTATTAATGACAATATAATTGTCGCTAGAAATCGTATTTTCCATTGAGTCTCCATCCACTTTCGTAATATGAAGCCCTATACTGGCTAAAAAGATCAAATAAGATATGGATATCATTAATAATGGTAAAAACCTCTTATATTTACTCATAACAATACCTTATGCTCCGTTGGAAACTCAGACGGAAATTCCAGTGTAAATTTTCCTATTCTCCCTGCTTTAAAATCATCCATAACTATTCTGGCTGCTTTATCATAATCCAATTCATTTCCTTTTTGCAGACAACCTCGCTTCACAGCAATATTTTTTAAAGCTTCCACTTTTTCCTGACCTTCTTCAATCTGGTAAAAATGTTCCAGTTCTCCTTTATAATAAGTATCTAAAAATTCAATCAACGCAAGGGAAAGCTCTAACATATTTAAAATTTCATCTTTGATGGAACCAATAAATGCAAGGCGCAGTCCAACGGTCTGATCCTCAAATTTCGTCCATAGTATTCCGGGAGTGTCTAGAAGTTCTACATTTTTATTTATGCGAATCCATTGCTTTCCTTTGGTCACACCTGGTTTATTACCTGTTCTGGTACATGCTTTCCCTGCAAAGCTGTTGATAAAAGTAGATTTCCCCACATTAGGGATTCCTACGATCATAGCACGAACCGGACGATTTAAGATTCCTTTCTTTCGGTCCCGTTCTATTTTTTCTTTACAGGCTTCTTTGATCACATCATTTACAGACTTTACGCCGGAACCGGATTTTGCATTTACCAATGCGACATGAAATCCTTGTTTTTCATACCAGTCTTTCCACTCTAACGTTCTTTCCTTATTTGCTAAATCGTATTTATTAAGCAGGATAATTCTTGCTTTGTTTTTCCCTATTTCGTCAATATCAGGATTTTTACTGCTGAATGGAATCCTTGCATCCACCAGCTCAATAACAACATCAATTAATTTTATATCTTCCTGCATTGCACGTTTTGCCTTGGTCATATGACCAGGATACCATTGAAAATGCATGCTTTTTTTACTCCTTTTTCTGTGGTTATTACTTATGCTCACAATAGCTATGATTTAGCAGTTCGTTGTGCTTTTAGCAGCTCCTTAAGAACTGTTATCAATTTAACACAAATTAATATTAATCAGTTTTTTGCTCACTTTCAATTAAATTTAAAAAATCAAATGGGTTTAAACGGATCCAGTACTTTACCCACAATATCTTCAAAAATTACATTTCCCACATTGGCAAATCGACTGTCTTCACTATTATTACGATTATCTCCAAGAACAAAGTATTCCCCATCCTCCAGCGTAATGGTATCTTCTGCCATACCACCATTGATACATTCCACTACGGCTACTTTTTCCTTTATCTTTTCATTATTGACATAAACGTATCCATCTATGATTTGAATCGTTTCACCTGGCAGACCAACGACTCTTTTTATAAAATAATACCCATGTTCTTTTCCTGATTGTTTAAAAACAATTATATCAAAACGCTTTGGTTCCGTAAAGCGATAGATTAGTTTATTTATAATAATTTTATTTCCATCCTGAATGGTGGTATCCATAGACTCGCCAACCATTGTGGTTCTTTCCACTCCATATGCAATAATAAAATAAGCTAAATAAATCACAAAAATAATTTCAACAATCCATAAGATAATACTGATTATGCGCTTTTTCCTTAATTTGGTTTCTTCTTCTAAATAACGGTAGTTCATATTAATAAAACTCCTTTATTTCCGCATTAAATTAATATAAGGAAGTGGTTTATGAACACCCCCTGTATAGACAAAAAGGAACAATGCGTTAGAGCCTGTTTAATATATTGTTAAACAGGCTCTAACGCTTTGTTCCTTCGTCTTTCTTCTTATTTCACTAACTCTTTTACTTTCGCTGCTTTACCTACACGGTCTCTTAAATAGTAAAGTTTTGCTCTTCTTACCTTACCTCGTCTGATTACCTTGATATCATCAACGATCGGTGAATGTAATGGTAAGGTTTTTTCAACGCCGATTCCATTAGAAAACTTACGTACAGTGAAGGTTTCCCTTGCTCCGCCGTTTTGTCTTTTTATAACGGTTCCTTCATAAACCTGAAGTCTCTCTCTGGCACCTTCTTTTACCTTTGCAGATACACGAACAGTGTCACCTACATGAAACTCCGGCACTTCTGCTTTCAATTGAGCTGCTTCAATATTTTTAATAATATCATTCATTTGTGTGAACCTCCTTCTTAATTTTGACGTTCTTAATACTTATCATGCAATCTGCAATCGTAAAAGAGGAACATCTCATCTCACAACATTCCAACTATATCATAGTTGGACAATTAATGCAAGTATTTTTCCAAAAAATCCAACTCCTTCTTGGATAACTTTGCATTTTCCAGCATGTCCGGTCTCCTTTCCAGTGTACGGAGTATGGATTGTTCTCTGCGCCATGTCTCAATGTTCTTATGATGACCTGACATTAGAACATCTGGAACTTTCTTGCCCTTCCATTCTTCTGGTCTGGAATATTGAGGATGTTCCAATAGATTATCATGAAAACTTTCGGTTTCTGCAGAGACACGATTATTTAATACCCCCGGAACGAAACGGGAAATCCCATCCATTACTACCATGGCAGCAAGCTCTCCTCCCGTTAATACATAATCACCAATCGACAGATAATCCGTTACGATTTCTTCCAATACACGCTCATCAATCCCTTCATAATGTCCGCAGAGGAAAATAAGTTCTTCTTCTTTCGCCAGTTCTTCGACTTTAGATTGATTAAGAACAGAACCTTGGGGGGTCATGTAAATAACCCGATGGGGCGTTTTTATTTTTTCTGCCAAAGCTTTATATGCCCGGTATACAGGTTCTGCCTGCATCACCATTCCCGCACCGCCGCCGTAAGGATAATCATCTACTCTATTATGCTTGTTATCTGAATAATCCCTAATATTAACGGTATTTAAATGAATCTGACCATTTTCTATGGCACGTCCCGTTATACTGGTATTCATTCCCTGCTCTATCATTTCTGGAAATAATGTCAGTACATTAAAATTCATATTTTTTAAACTCCTATCCATGTACTTCTGTATATGTGCAAAACGATATCGTAACACTTCTTTTATGAATCTAATAATCCGGGCATTAAATGTACAACAACCTTTTTATTTTCTGTATCAATCATTTTTACACATTCTTTGATCACTGGTAATAAGATTTCTTTTTTTTCATCGTTCTCCACTACATATACATCATTTGCACCTGTAGTCAGAACCTCAGTTAACGTTCCAATTACCTGTTCTTCCTCCGTATATACTGTTGCTCCGATGATATCATAAATAAAATACTCATCTTCTTTTAAGGGCACTGCTTGTTCTCGCATAATAAGTAGGTCTTTTCCCTTATATTTTTCAATATCATTTATAGAATCAATGCCTTTAAATTTTAAAATTGCCATTTGTTTAAAGAACTTTACATATTCAATTTCTAAGTCTATATTTTCTTTTCCGGTGCTTAAAATTACAGTTTTTAACTTCTTAAATCGTTTTATATCATCTGTTGTCGGAAATACTTTTACTTCTCCCCGAATCCCATGGGTACTGGAAATAACACCTACTCGTAATAAATCTTCCATTCTTCCTCCTGATTTTGATTTTTTGTGCGGGAATTGTCTTGCAGAAGTTGCTTGAGGGCGAAGCGAACAAGCAATTTGCGGGCTTCGCCTTGGATTCCCGGTACTCCGACGTGCAGAAGTTGCTTGTTCGCTTTGCTCTCAAGCAATTCACGGGCTTCGCCTTGGATTCCCGGTACTCCGACGTGCAAAATTGCTTGTTCGCTTTGCTCTCAAGCAATTCATGGGCTTCGCCTTGGATTCCCGGTACTCCGACGTGCAGAAGTTGCTTGTTCGCTTTGCTCTCAAGCAATTCACGGGCTTCGCCTTGGATTCCCGGTACTCCGACGTGCAAAATTGCTTGTTCGCTTTGCTCTCAAGCAATTCACGGGCTTCGCCCTATAGACCGGAATAAAGAAGCTCAAAAAAATGCGAGCACTTTTTTGAGCTTCTTTATTTCGGTCTGCACGTCTCATTGCTTTCGTGCTATTGTATCTCGACCATGACCTTCTTATCTTCTTTTGATGCGGCTGCTTTTACGACGGTGCGAATGCTTTTTGCAACGCGGGTTTGTTTGCCGATTACTTTGCCCATATCGTCAGCGGCTACTTTAAGCTCAATAACAGTACCTTTCTCACTTTCAGATTCGGTTACTTGAACCTCTTCCGGGTGATCGACAAGTGATTTTGCAATTACTTCAACTAATTCTTTCATTACACGCCACCTCTTATTTTGAAATTCCTGCTTTTTTAAACAGCTTGCTAACAATTTCGGTTGGCTGTGCACCGTTTGCCAGCCATTTTTTAGCTGCTTCTTCATTTACATTGAAAGCGCTTGGTTCCTGGTTTGGATCGTAAGTACCGATTTCTTCGATAAATCTGCCATCTCTTGGCGATCTTCCATCTGCAACAACGATTCTATAGAAAGGGTTTTTCTTTTGTCCCATTCTTTTTAATCTGATTTTAACTGCCATTTTTTCACCTCCTTGAAATCCTTTCAAAATATCTATTTAGAAGCCAAATGGCATCCTAAACTTACTTTTTTTACCATGACCTTTCATCATCCCCGGCATTTGCTTCATCATTTTTTCATCTGTTCCATTTGCTTTACCAAACGGTTCACTTCACTGATGTCAACACCGGCTCCTGCTGCGATTCTCTTTTTTCTGGAGAGGTTTAATACGGCAGGGTTGCTTCTTTCTTCCTTTGTCATGGAATAAATAATTGCTTCTACACTTTTAAAAGCATTATCATCTACTTCCAAATCCTTTGGCATTCCCATTCCCGGCATCATACCAAGAATACTGGAAAGACCGCCCATATTTTTCATTTGGGCAAGAGAATCTAAAAAATCGTTGAAATCAAATTCTGCTTTCTTTATCTTTCTTTCCAAGGCATCTGCTTTTTCCTGATCAATACTCGCTTCCACTTTTTCAATCAGGGTAAGGACATCACCCATTCCCAATATCCTGGAAGCCATACGATCCGGATAGAACTGCTCTAAATCTGAAAGCTTTTCTCCCATACCTATATATAAAATAGGTTTTCCGGTTACAGCTCGGATAGAAAGAGCTGCACCTCCACGGGTATCACCGTCTAGTTTTGTCAGTATCACACCATCAATTCCGATTTTATTATTAAACGTCTCAGATACATTTACTGCATCCTGTCCGGTCATAGCATCTACGACTAAGATCGATTGATGAACATTGATATTTTCTTTTATTTCCATTAATTCGTCCATCATATCCTCGTCAATATGAAGACTACCGGCTGTATCTAAAATAACTACGTTCATACCATTCTTACTGGCGTGTTCCATAGCGGCTTTTGCAATATTAAGAGGTTTATGATTGGTTCCCATAGAAAAGACAGGAACCTCCTGTTTATCTCCGTTAATCTGAAGCTGTTCAATGGCAGCAGGACGGTATATATCACAAGCTGCCAGTAAAGGCTTACGCCCCTTCTGCTTAAATTTTCCGGCTAATTTTGCTGTAGTGGTTGTTTTTCCGGCACCTTGAAGTCCGCACATTAAAATAACCGTAATTTCATTCGATGGTAATAAAAGGGATTTCTGTTGTTTCATCTCCCATCAGTTTAACCATCTCTTCATTCACAATCTTAATTACTGTCTGACCGGGGGTTAAGCTTTCCAGTACGCCCTGACCTACCGCACGTTCCTGCACCGATTTTATGAAGTTCTTAACTACTTTAAAATTAACATCAGCTTCCAATAAAGCCATTTTAACCTCTTTTAATGCAGCTTTCACATCATCTTCCGTTAATTTACCCTTACTTCTAAGGTTCTTAAACACATTCTGTAACTTGTCTGTTAAGTTATCAAATGCCATATTCGCTCCCCTTTCTGCGATTAAAGTTCATCTAATATTTCATTGGAAAGGTTCTCTATCTGATTTATCTCATCCGATGCTGCTTTGCTTTCTTTCCGCAAAGTAGTAGCAATCTCATGTATTTTATTTACTTTACCTTTTATCACTTGAAATTTCTTGATCAAACATAAACTTTCTTCGTATTCATTTAACTCTTTTGTACACCTTTTTACCGTATCATGAACCGCCTGACGGCTGATTCCCTGTTCCAGTGCAATCTCGCTCAGTGATAAATCATTTAAAACATAATCTTCAAAAATCAAACGCTTCTGCTCCTTTAATAAAGCTCCATAAAAATCATATAATAAGGATAGCTCTACGATCCGCTCCAGCATATTTTGATCTTTCTCTGATGACCTTGTTAAGTCTAACACAAGAAACACCACCTGTCAAGTTTTTTTCTTTACAGGTGGTAGTATACTTGTTTTCTATTTTTTTGTCAAGACTTATTTCCGCAAGCAATGAGTCAAACATTATTATTCACAGCCAAGCGCAAGAATACTTGCATTCACATCTCTTTCTTACTCTTCTTTATTTAAATCTTTTTTTTCTTCTTTTTTTATATTTCTTTTCTCTTCATTTAAAGGATTTGACAATTCAGATTTATTATATACCTCTTTCCCTATATTTACTTTTTTAAAAATCTTCTTAAGCACAAAAACGCCACAGATAATAATCACTGCCCAAATAACAATATAAGGTATAGAACTTATAAACCAAATGGTAAAGCTTAAAAACCCTTCTTTAATATCATAAAGATTCTGATTTAACTTTGAGAAAAGCTGTTCACCATAAGTCTTAGTTGCAACTACGGTCTCCCGTTCCACTTCTTCAAGATGAATGGTTACAGTACTATAAGTAACTAAATTATCATAAGTACGGAGCTGAGATTCATAGGATTCAATTTCATAGCGAACCTGTGTCAATTGAGATTGTACCTTAATAATATCTTCCAATTTATCCGCCGCTTCTAAAATTTTAAGCAAGCTCTCCTGCTCAGCCCGAAGCGCATTCACATGACTCTCCATATCGACATATTGAAGCGTTACATCTCTTGTACTTTCGGATTTATTGGTAACATTCGCATTGTCTTTTACAATCTTCACAAACTGCTCTAAGTTCTCCGAAGGAATCCGGGCAACCAGATAACCGTTTTTTAATTGAGAATAAGAATAACTATTTCCATTAATCTGCGAAGTCTCAATATACCCTCCTAATGTGTTCACCTTGTCCACCAGATTTTCATACAAATCATCAAATTTCTTGGTCTCTGCACTGATACTCACATCTTTAATCAATTTCTGCGCCGGTCCCTTTGCTGTAGAAGTAACCCCATTCGTTCCGGATAAAGAAGTGTTGACATCTGCTTTCGCATCCTGAACTTCCGTTTCAACCATATCATATTCTGCCATTTCTTCTGCGGCAGGATATGCCCCTCCTCCACTATCATATGCTGAACCTGTATTATAAGCTGTCGAACTGCCATTTTCCATATTTTTTCCTGAACAGCCTGCTAATAATAATGAAAGAATAAAGCCTGCAATTAATAATTTTATCTTTTTCATAAAACTCCTCTCTATGCGCTTTAGCGCATCTTTTAATATATATCTATACTACTTTAGGTTAGAAAATTTTGAAAGGCGGGCATGAAAAGCTTTAATATATGTGTTTTAATGCCCGGTTTTGAATTTTCAACCTAAGGTAGCATATCTCTGATAAAACATAAAATTTCTTCTCCGTCTACTAACCGCTTTGCTATCAGTATTCCACCAGATTCCATATCATTAAAAAAGCTGACGACATTATATGTTTCACTAACTGTTTCATTCGGTTCCAGAATATATGTCTTTTCCTCTTCTCCCTCCTCCATTTGATTCCTTTCCTGTCCGGAAACCTCATAAGTCCATTCATAGACAGGTGCATAAATAATTTCCCGGTCAGTAAGGTTCTTTAATGTGAATTCTATGGTATAAGAATTATCATCAAATCCTAATACCCTAGCTTCCCAAAGTACTGTATCCTCCTTTCCTCCCAATTCTCCTGTTCCCGTTTCCTCCTGCTTTACTTCGGTTGCATCTTCTGCAATAATATTTCCCAGATCCGCTTCTTCCAAAGCTTGGGCTTCGTCCTCGTAGGATTCATCGGACATACTCCCAGTACTGCCTGAATTATTACTTTTCATTCCTCCCATAGGAATCGATAGCAGGTCAAAGACTAAAGTACCAATTCCAATGATACATACAATACAGGCAACCGCTTTTATAATACTATAAAAGTACTTCTTTTTATTTTTGTTTCTTTTCGGTATTTCTTGTTTTTTTATTAGCTGAGCCATAAATAACTGAAAGGATTCTGTAAAAACATATTTTCCTTGAAGTTCTTCTGTTGACGGAACTTGTTCAATACTTTTTTTAAGGCTCTCATCCAGAGCTTTCTTTAATTTACGTTCCTCGTCCGTCATTTTTTACATGCCTCCCTTCGAAAGAATTTCCTGTAATTTTTTTCTCGCCCGAAAAATACGTACATTCACTACTTTAGGAGTAACCTCTAAAATATCAGCGATTTCCCGATCTGAAAGTTCATAAAGATACTTATATTCAAACGTAGTCCGATAGATTTCCTCCAGCTTCTCAATTGCTTCCACAAGAGTTTCATGAGTTTCTTTTTGTAAATACCCATTTAATACATCCTGCTCAAACCCACTGACTGAGGATTCATCATATTCTTCCTCTGTTACCCCCTTTCGCTTACGGATAATATCCAGAGCTTTACTTTTTGTAATGGTAACCAGAAATTTTTTTGTCTGAGGACTATAAATATCACCAACCTTATCCATATGTCTTGTCAAGCTCAAGAATGCCTCTTGTACTGCATCCTCTGACAAATAAGCATCCCATAATATTTCATTTGCAATATACCACATAAGATGGCTGTATTTTTCATATAAAGCTAGAAATTTATTTTTATCCTCCTCCGTTTCTATCATAGATAGAAATATAAGCATTTTTTTATCCCCCTGTTTTATGCGCATAATCAAGGTTTTTATCCTTATATTTATATTAACGTAAATTACATCAAAATTACTACAGAAAAATGAAAAAAATTTTATACATGACATACTGTTGTCGTAGTTGGTGTGTTATACTTATACTACTTTAGGTTGAAAATTCAATCAAGTTGGCATTAAAACACATATATTAAAGCTTTTCATGCCCGCTTTTCAGAATTTTTTAACCTAAGAATCTGTTTAGCATATTAAAAAAGGAGTTATCAAAATGCAAAAAGCAATTGAAAAAGCATGTAAAATCATAAGTGAAAAAATTGCGTCCGGCACATATAAAAATCAATACTGTGTCCTCGCACAAGAAGATTTGGATGGTCGCCTTACAGCCGCAGTCATTACAGCCGCAAAAGCGGATGGAATCAAGCAAGTTAATTTCTGCTCCGGTATCGACAGCAACTGGGCAAGACGTGTTGAACGCGACAGTCGTGCTGCTGTTTGCTTTGAATCGGAGACATATAGTATTACACTAAGGGGCAGATTGGAGATTCTGACCGATGCAGCAAGCAAACATGAGAATTGGTATTCAGGATTGGAGAACCATTTTTCTGATACAGATGACCCGAATTACTGTGTTTTACGATTTACGACCGAGGTATATAAATTATTTATTGATTGGGAAGAAACGGAGGGAAATTTCTGAGACAGTTACTACCCGTTTAATCATTATTTATACTCACTGTTTTAATGATTCGCCATGTCTGGGCAAGGATTTTTAACATTAGCCAAGGAAGTTTATACTTACGTACACAGACGTACGTAAGTATAAAGCTGACACCGGATAATACCAAAAAGACTGCCCAGACGTGGTAAATCATTATGACCGTGTGAATAATTAACTTCTTGGTTTCATTTCAAAGATATCACTAATCCCTTTAAAGAAACATTGTCATATATAATGGAAGCGTGATCTTGGTATCGCTCATGCCTATGTTCCCGGAAATCAACTTATATGCATACGGTGGTGCATAATCTTTAATGAAATTATTGAGTGAGACCGTTGCTCCGTTTTTAGACTTTACTTCAATGGGAATGACACAGCCATCCTTTGCATAGATGAACTCGATTTCCTGTGTATTTTTATCATTTTTAAAATAATTTAACGAAAATCCTCGCTTTATCAGCATATCAAAAACTAGATTTTCATAGATACCACCTTTAGCAGGACCAGTAAGCGTGTCCTTTAACAAAACTACCTGCGTTTCATATCCATACAAAGAGGTCAAAAGTCCTATATCCGTAACATATACCTTAAACTGATCCGGTTTTTCATAAGCGATAAGTGGAAACTGCGGTGTTGATACATTGATGCACATTTTAATCATACCAGCATCCACCAGCCAGTTCAGACAGTTCTCGTACCGCCTTGCATTTCCTTCCCTGCTCACGACCTTATACTGGAATTTAGTGTACTCCTTCGCCAGCTGTCTTGGAATGGAAAGATAGCAGTCGCTGATTTTCTGACGAGTTGCTGCTGTAGCATAGTGCTTAATGTCTTCATGGTAGCTCTCCATAATTTTTTTCTGAGTCGCATAGACATCCTGATAGTTATTTGACCTTATAAATGTATTAACAACTTCCGGCATACCGCCGACCACCAGATACTCCCGCAATAAAGACATAAACTGTTCGTGAATACCATTCTCGACCTTTTCCTTCTTATCGAAGTATTCTTTCAGTATAGAAACAGCTTGCGGGGATTTTCCTACCGCCCACAAAAATTCCTCAAAATCAAGAGAGAACATTTCTATTGTTCTCTCATAACCCACAGGGATAGAAATCATTTCCTTGTAGTGCAGTCCAAGCAAAGAACCGGAAGCAATGATATCGTATCTGTCATCGATTGCAAGGAATTTGAGCGCCGTTCTCGCATTAGGACAATCTTGAATTTCATCAAGGAAAATCAAAGTATTATGGGGAACAAAATAAACGTTATTTATATACAATGAAATCTTTTTGTAAATTTCCTCTGCATCCAGCGAACCTTCAAAAATCTTTTTGTGCTCTGGATTCTTGTAAAAATTTAGATAAATATAGCTTGCATAGTGATCCTTGCCTAACTGCTCAATGATAAAAGTTTTTCCAATCTGTCTGGCTCCCCGTACTAAGAGGCATTCCCTGCTTTTCCCTGCTTTCCATTTTAGAAGCTCATCATATATCTTCCTTTTTAGCATACCTAATCACTCACCTATCTTTTTTCTTCTATTATATGGATAGTTTTGCTTGCCGTCAATAAAATATGCATTAAATTTGACGATTACTTAAAGATAAACTTCACTTTTTTTGACAATAGCAAATGATAAAAATGGCTGCCACACTATTTTCATGTGACAGCCATTTTTATCATTTATACCGGATATGCCTTATTCTCTTTATCTGCCATTGCAGAATCGACTTTCGTCTGCTGTGCTTCCCTATATTTAAAGAAGTCAATGGCAACCTGCGGGAACAATGCATAAGATAATACATCTTCATCCTGCTGTTTATACTGCTCAATC
This sequence comes from Holotrichia oblita, assembly GCA_023690525.1. Taxonomy (NCBI): domain Eukaryota; kingdom Metazoa; phylum Arthropoda; class Insecta; order Coleoptera; family Scarabaeidae; genus Holotrichia; species Holotrichia oblita. The sequence continues at coordinate 25,001 of JALQSN010000306.1, read as the reverse complement.
TCTTTCTCAAACTTAGCCAGACTAGGCTCAAGTACATCAGCCGGACGGCAGGTAATCGGTGTTACATCACCACAGCATTTTTTCTGTACTTCGGGATCAAAAGGTTTTATCGTCTGTCCAAATTCACCAGATAAGAGCTTCTTGGTTTCCTTGGTAACCATCTTATAACGTTCTCCGGCAACCACGTTCAGAACTGCCTGTGTACCTACGATTTGAGAAGATGGAGTAACCAACGGAGGTTCTCCGAAATCTTTCCGCACTCTTGGTACTTCTTCCAGTACTTCATAATATTTGTCCTCCTGTCCCATTTCTTTCAATTGGGAAACAAGGTTCGAAAGCATACCACCAGGTACCTGATACATTAATGTTTTAATATCAACACCTAATACCTTTGGATTTAATAATCCAGATTTCAATGCCGCTTCCTGCATCGGACGGAAATATTCTGCAATTTCAGCCAAGATTCCCTGATCCAATCCAGTATCATATAATGTATCTTTAAAGGTCTCAACCATAACCTCCGTTGCCGGCTGGCTGGTTCCAAGTGCAAACGGAGACATGGCAGTATCAATAATATCGCATCCTGCTTCCACTGCTTTTAAATAAGTCATGGAAGCTACTCCTGAAGTATAGTGTGTATGCAAATCAATTGGAATGGAAATGGTTGATTTTAATTCACCGATTAATTCCTCCGCATGGTATGGGGTCAATAATCCAGCCATATCTTTTATACAAAGAGAATTCGAACCCATATCTTCAATTTTCTTTGCAATATCCTTCCAATAATCCAGTGTATAAGCATCCCCTAAGGTATAGCTCAATGCAACCTGAACATGACCGCCCTCTTTATTTGCAGCCGATACGGTTGTCTTTAAATTACGGATATCATTTAAACAGTCAAAAATACGGATAATATCAATTCCATTTGCGATTGACTTTTGAACAAAATATTCTACTACATCATCCGAATGATGATTATAGCTTAAAATATTCTGTCCCCGGAACAGCATCTGTAATTTTGTATTTTTAAATCCTGCTTTTAACTTACGAAGTCTTTCCCATGGATCTTCTTTTAAAAAACGTAAAGATGCGTCAAAGGTAGCTCCTCCCCAGCATTCTACGGCATGATAACCTACTTTATCCATTTTTTCAATGATTGGCAGCATCTGTTCCGTTGTCATTCTGGTTGCTATTAAGGATTGATGTGCATCACGTAAAATGGTTTCCATAATCTTAACTGGTCTTTTTTCCTGTACCATTCTATAAAACCTCCTGATTTATTTTTTTACAGTTCAGCCATGCAAATTTTTAATTAAATATTAGAAGAAAGCTTGCTTTCGTATATATATTTAATTAAAAATTTATATGGCGCTCTGCCAAAGCGAGATGCAGCAAAGCGAAATCGAGCTTATGGCTGAACTGTAATTTTGTTCAGCCATGCAAATTTTTAATTAAATGACTCCAAAAATCGCCATAAATACACCCGCAGCCACAGCTGTACCAATAACTCCCGCAACGTTGGGACCCATAGCATGCATTAATAAGAAATTGGTCGGATCTGCTTCGGAACCGACTTTTTGAGAAACCCTTAACGCCATTGGAACCGCAGATACCCCGGCAGAACCAATCAAAGGATTAATTTTACCACCGGTTAATTTACACATCAGTTTTCCAAGCAAGACTCCGCCTGCCGTACCAAATGCAAATGCAATCAATCCAAGTGCAACGATTTTAAGGGTCGTAACTTTAAGGAACGCTTCTGCACTGGTCGTTGCTCCAACCGATGTACCAAGTAAAATAACGACGATATACATAAGCGCATTGGAAGCTGTTTCTGTCAACTGCTTCACAACACCGGATTCACGGAATAAGTTTCCGAGCATGAGCATTCCAATGAGCGGTGCTGTAGGCGGAAGAACCATAGTAACCACAACGGTAACGATAATTGGGAATAAAATCTTTTCCAATCTGGAAACCGGACGTAATTGTTCCATTTTAATTTTACGTTCTTTTTCAGTGGTTAATAATTTCATAATCGGCGGCTGGATAATCGGCACCAATGACATATAAGAATAAGCAGCAACTGCAATCTACCCCATATATTGTGCCTGCCCTAATTTCCCCGCAAGGAAAATAGAAGTCGGTCCGTCTGCTCCGCCAATAATGGAAATGGCTGCTGCTGCTTTATCATCAAATCCCATAAGGATTGCCATAATATAAGCGACAAAAATACCAAGTTGTGCAGCTGCACCAAGTAAAAAGCTTCTTGGGTTAGCTATGAGGGGACCAAAATCGGTCATTGCACCTACCCCCATAAAGATCAGTGGGGGTAAGATGCTCCATTCATCCAGTAAATAGAAGTAATGCAGCAAACCTCCCTCCTCCATAATAGGAGGATACATGTTAACCAATAACATACCAAATGCAATCGGTATTAACAATAATGGCTCATAATCTTTCTTTATTGCTAAATACAGGAAAATACATGCAACAATCATCATTAAATAATTTCCCCATGAAAGAGAAACGAATGCCGTCTGTTGAAGCAGATTTCCCAGGGTATTTCCTATATATTCCATCTAAAACGTACCTCCTGGTTATAATTTGCAATACATTAATTTAAAGTAGCTAAAAGGGTTCCTGCTTCAACACTGTCATTTACTCCAATATTAATACTTGCTATCGTACCATCTTGTGTCGCAACGATTTCATTTTCCATTTTCATTGCCTCAAGAACTACAATAACCTGACCTTTTTTTACGGACTGACCGACCTCTGCTTTAATCGCAAGGATTTTTCCGGGCATCGGTGCATTTATTTTTACATTTCCTTCCTTTCCACTGGCAGCAGGAGCGGCAGGAGCTGAAACTGCCTTTGGTGCCGGAGCGGCTGCTTTTTGCACAGGAGCTGCTGCTTTAGCCGTACCTGTTTCTTCCACGGTAACATCATAAACATTTCCATTTACTGTAATTGTATAATTTTTCATTTTAAACTCCTATCTATGCGTCTTTTTCGCAATTATCTGTTATTCTTTTAAATTAAAACGGTTATTCGAAATCCGGTTATCTCCTTCGGCGAATGGAGCGGACAACAAATCCATCGGCAGTTTGCTGATTTGCTGTTGCTGCCATAATTGCTCCTGTTATTACCGCAACTAATTCACTGTTGTCAATTAGATTTTCTTCTTTTTCGATAACAGTCGATACTGTATTTTCAACCGGACGGCTAACCTCAATGGAAACCTGCTCCTTTGAACTGCCACTGAATTTCTCAACAATCCCAGGAATATACTTAATTAAAGAGAAAATCCATATCATCGCAACAAGAACGGTAAATACAATTCCCATTCCCATAATCGTATTCATAGCGGCTTTTCCCATGTCCGGAGAATTAGAAACAGCAGAGCCAGGAACAACATCAAATCCAGAAATGCTATTAAATGCACCATATGCATCTATCATTTCTATAACATAATTAACGGTGAATGTTAATTCACTGTTTGAATATGCTGCTGAAATATTCACTTTAAGCAATCCATCTTCTTCTGTAATGGTGTTCCCTTTGATTTCCTGAAATTCACCAATCGAATTTTTTATCTCCTGCCATTGGGTATACATTGCCAAACCTTCCGCATCCAGCGAACCACCGTTAATGTCTGTCTGGAAATCATATTCATTCCAATAATCCAGATACTGTTCTGCAATATCAATGATCTCTGCTTCATCATAAGCAAACGCCGTTACGGAAAAACCAATGGACAATGCAGCAACCATGGCAATCATTGCTAACTTGTACCAAAATTTCTTCATAAAATTCCCAATCTGCACGCTGCGTCGTGCACTTAAACTTATCGTTGAATACGCATTTTTATCCAACTTTGTTCTTGTCCTAAATCGTTCCATGTTTTTTTACCGGACGTTCTTCTTTTTTTGTAAATAACATATCAAATGCATATGCCAAATGCTTTCTCGTTTCTTCCGGTTTAATGATATTGTCAATGTATCCCCGTTTTGCGGCAGATTCGGAACTTACCTGAATTGTATGGTATTCCATCGCTTTGGCTTCTAATTCCGCCGCTTTATTTTCTGCCTGTTTGATTTCTTCTTCGTAAATGATAGAAGCTGCTGCTTTGGCATCCATCATTCCAACTTCCGTATTCGGAAGAGCAAATACCAGATCTGCACCAATGTGTTTGGAATTCATCGCTATGTAGGCGCTTCCATAAGCTTTTCCTACAATCAGATTCACTTTTGGTACAGTTGCATTAGCAAAGGCATAGGTAAGCTTTGCTGTTGCTTTCGCAATTTTCTTTTCTTCACACTTGGTCGCTTTAAAGCCCCTTACATTGGTCAATGTCAAGACCGGAATATTAAAGGAATCACAAAATTCCACAAATTCCACAGCTTTGTAACACGCCCCGGCAGATAAAGATCCATCGAATTTTTCTGTTTCTTTTCCTTCTTTGTCCAATACTACCGTACGGTTTGCCACAGCTCCGACAGTCATCCCGTTCAAACGGATAAAACCTGTCACCATATCTTTTGCATAGGCTTCTTTCACTTCAATAAAAAAGTTATTGTCGGAAATATCAATTAACGCTTTTTTCGCATCAGCAACTTCCAGTGCGAACCTGGGAACAAGCCGGTTCAAATCATCTTCACATTCCTGGAACGTATCATCGTCTTCAAAGCTGTTTGGCAAAATGGAAACCAATTGTCTGATTTGTTCCAGTACATCCGTTTCATTCTCACCGACAAAATCGACCACTCCCGCTTCTGCCTGAAACTTTGCAGAACTCGTATCACATTTTGCAGTATAGTTACCTTCCAATGCGTTTGGCGAATTCACAAATAGTTTTCCGTTTCCTGCTTCCATAAAAGTGAAATCACTTAAAGAAGAAGAAACCGCCACACCGCCGCCGCAGTTCCCAAATACTCCACTGATTTGGGGAATCACACCGGATGCATACGTCTGCTTCAGATATAAATCTCCGAATCCCGCCAGTGCATCAGTCGCTTCCTGCAGCCTGAGTCCTGCACAATCGATTAGTCCGATTACCGGTGCACCGACTTTCAGAGCCAGATCGTAAATGCGCGCAATCTTTTTTGCATGCATTTCACCAATGGTTCCTCCCAAAGCACTGGAATCCTGACTGTAAACATAAACCAATTTACAATCAATCATACCGTAACCGGTTATAACGCCGTCCGCAGGGATAGATTTCGCCTGCATGTTAAAATCGGTGTTTCTTTTTGTAACCAATGCACCAATTTCAACAAAACTGTTTTCGTCCAGCAACGATTCGATTCGATTCATCGCTGACATCATAGAAGTATTGCTCATTTTCAGCCCTCCAATTAATATATATGATAAATAAAACAAATTCCCGCAATTATAATTCTATCCCTTTTGTCAAAAAAGTGCAATAATAATTTTATATTTTTATATGGACTATTTGATAATCAAGCGGTATACTTTAGTTGATGTATGAGTATATTACTTATAAGTATACAAATTGACGAGGTGACAAAATGTTTGTTGGAAGAGAAAAAGAATTGTCCAAATTACAGGAACTGTTTGATGAGAATATTTTTCAAATGGTTGTAATGTATGGTAGGAGACGTGTTGGAAAAACTACATTAATATCTGAATTTATCAAGGGAAAGCCAGCAATTTTTTTTACTGCTCAGGAAGCAAATGATAAAGCAAATTTAAATCTGTTTTCAAAAAAACTCTATGATTTTTTTTCTATACCAGACACAATCGGCAGCTTTACAACATGGAATGATGCTTTTGATTTTGTTGCAGATAAAACGAAAGAAACACAGATTGTACTTGCATTTGATGAGTTTCCATATGCATCTAATGCGAATCACAGCCTGAAATCTATCATTCAAAATGTAATTGACCATAAATTAATAAACAGTAAATTATTTTTGATTCTTTGCGGCAGTCAGATATCTTTTATGGAAAATGAGGTCTTAGGATATAGCAGTCCACTTTTTGGAAGGCGGACTGCACAGTTAAAAATCAACCCATTTGATTACTATGATGCTGCTAAAATGTTACCTTCGTTTTCCAATGTGGATAAGATAAGGTTTTATGCCTGCATTGGAGGAACGCCACACTATTTAGCACAGATAAGACCACATTTAACGTTTGAAGAAAATATTAAAAGACTTTATTTTGATATATCTGGGTACCTATATAACGAACCTGCAATACTGCTTCAGCAAGAGGTTCGTGAACCTGCGATGTATAATGTAATCATTTCTGCTATAGCAAATGGCGCATCAAAGCTTAATAATATCGTTATGGCAACCGGCGAGGAAAAAAGCAAGGTATCAAAATATTTATCCACTTTGATCAATTTGAAAATCATCGGAAAAGAATATCCATTTGATGACACTCCCGAGACAAGCCGAAAAGGACTTTATCAGATAATGGATAACTGCTATCTGTTTTGGTATCGGTTTGTATTTAAATACCGGGCAGAAATTGAAAGTGGCAATGGAGACATTGCCGCAGATGGCGAAGTGTTTACAGAGCAATTATCTGATTTCATAGGCAAGCCGGCTTTTGAAGTCATATGCAGACAGTATTTAATCAGAAAAAATCAAAAAAGAGAACTTCCGTTTATTGCAACTGCATTTGGAACATGGTGGGGAAATGACCCTAAAAATAAAATACAGGCTGATTTTGACGTTATTGCGGCAAATAGAACGAAAAAATCCATAATCCTCTGCGAATGCAAATGGAAAAATAACATAAAAGATGTCGCAGAAATTAGAAAACTCATCGAAAAAGAACATTTATTGCTGGATTATAAGGATAGATATTATTATGTTTTTTCAAAAGTTCCTTTTTCTGATGAGGCAAAAAGTATGGCAAATAATAAAGTAAGACTTATTTATTTTGAAGATATATTTAATATTTAGGGACTGCATAATGATTTGCTGTACAGTCCCCGTACAGCATTGCGTAAATATTGCTTAATAAAATGTTTGATATTTGCGCAACACTGTACTAGCGTGAGTTTCAACTTTTTTACATCTAATAGCCTGTAACCCTTGAAATTTCTCAAGCTTTTCTCATGTTTTTTTATTAAAAAGTTGAAACTCACGCTAAGGCGTGTCTGAAAATCCATTCCTGCAATCTGCACGCTCCATTTTGCGTATTAAATTAAAAATAATTCAAAAATCTGCTGGAAACACCACTTATAGTTAATTTTTTCAATTGGTTGACAAGTTACCACTTTTTTCTCTTCAAAAACCATATCCCCAATCTGGTATTGAATCGTTCCGACTACCGTACCTTTCTGTACTGGTGCAGCCAGTTTTTTTTGTATTTTGTAAACAATCTCAATTTCTTCCCCCTCTTTTACCAGCAACCCATTCCCCTGTTCCAGATCCGAAGAAGCTTCTTTTTGAATTTCTATCGAAACCATTGCTTTTTCATATGCTCTGCTCGTCTGCCCTCTTTCAACTAAAATTGGTTCCAATTTACTTTCATCAACAGGAATCTCATCATAGCTTTTGAAGTTATAATTATCCAGCCCATAATTCATAAGCACCTTTGTATCGCTCCATTTATAAGTTTTATTATTTGGTCATCCGCAGGCAAGCAGTGCAACAATAAATGTTTTTCCATCTTTCCTCAAGGAACCAATATAACAATATCCTGCTTTTGCAGTAAATCCTGTCTTTCCTGATAAAGCACCCTCCATCATATTTAAAAATGCATTGTGGTTATTAATAGAAAAACTCCGATTTCCCTCTATATCTTCAAAGGAATAAGAAGATGTTCTTGTGATTTCCAAAAATTCCTCTTTTTTCGGAGATTGTGAAATACAATACCGCATAATCATTGCTAACTCTACGGCTGTAGTAGAGTGAATTCCTCCTTCATCTTCTTTATCTAATCCATTCGGAGTTATAAAATGAGTATTCGTGCAACCCAATGAAACAGCCTTTTCATTCATTAACCGAGCAAATTCCTCTACCGACCCTGAAATATGTTCTGCAATTGCCACCGCTGAATCGTTATGGCTCTCTAACATAAGAGAATGAAGCAGATCTTTTAAATAATAAGTTTCATTCTCTCTTATATTAAGCTGAACATCCGGCATAGTAGAAGCATATTTTGATATGGTAACTACATCATCCATTTTTCCGTTTTCCAATGCAAGAATACAGGTCATAATTTTTGTGGTACTTGCCATAGCCAGGATTTCTGATCCGTTTTTTTCATATAATACCCTTCCTGATTCTGCATCCATTAATACCGCACTTTTTGCATAAAGCCTTAACTCTTTTTCTTTTACTTCCTCTGCAAAGACATTTTGAGAAAAACAAGGAAAAACACATTGAACCACTAAGATTCCAATTATTAAAATCCATGATTTTATTTGCCTTTTTTTCATAATTTTCATAATATAATACTACCTTAATTTATTATGTTTTTATTAAATATATGTATCTCCTTTCTTTTATAATCCATTAACCATTGACTACTGAAATAAAAAGTGTATAATATAGTCTGTTGCTTATGATGTTTAGTTTTACTAAACTTAAGGTTTATGTTTACTAAAACTGGAAGTTTACTTTAAAAAGGAGAATCTTCAGAATGAAAATCGGAGTTAAATTAAAAGAATTACGAGTTCAAAAGGGATTGACACAAGAGGAATTAGCCGACCGTTCAGAGCTTTCAAAGGGCTTTATTTCCCAGCTTGAACGAGATTTAACTTCTCCTTCCATTCAGACACTGGTGGATATTTTACAATGTCTTGGAACGGATTTAAAAGATTTTTTCAATGAAGAGGAAGATAAGCAGGTTGTTTTTAAAACAGAAGATTTTTTTGAAAAAATCGACTGCGAACTTCATAATAAAATTGAGTGGATTATTCCCAATGCACAAAAAAATGCAATGGAACCCATTTTACTCACATTAGAACCAGGTGGTTCCACCTATATTGATACCCCTCATGAGGGGGAAGAATTTGGATATGTACTGAAAGGTTCTGTAACAATCCATATCGGCACCAAGATATACCGTGCTGCCAAAGGAGAAACCTTTTACTATTCTGCCGGAAAAACACATTATATTACAGGAATGTCCAAAAGCACTTCAAAGGTACTTTGGGTTACGACACCGCCAAATTTTTAAGTAACAAATGATGAATATATAAAATAAGAATCTGGCTTGCCAGATTCTAGCGCTGGCGCGCTGTCACAACAGTGACAATTTACCTCTGCGCGCCATGTGCATCCCCCGGAGGGCTTTTTATTTATTAGGAAATCCGGAGGAATTTACTAATAAATAAGAAAGAGGAATCTCTATGGAAAACAACAAATTAATTGATTTAGTTCAAATCTCCAAATCATATGATGGCAATATTGTATTGGATGAATTTGATTTATATATAAGAGAGAATGAATTTTTAACCTTATTAGGTCCCAGCGGCTGCGGGAAAACAACGACTCTTCGTATTTTAGGCGGCTTTGAATCGCCTGACAAAGGAAACGTTATTTTTAACGGAAAAGATATTACCACCCTGCCGCCCAATATGCGTCAGTTAAACACGGTTTTTCAAAAGTATGCTTTATTCTCCCACATGAACATCGCTGAAAACATTGCATTTGGTCTTAAAATTAAGAAAAAAAGCAAAGCATATATTGATGATAAAATAAAATATGCCCTTAAACTTGTTAATTTAGAAGGGTTCGAAAACCGTTCTCCTGATTCTTTGAGCGGCGGTCAGCAGCAGCGTATCGCCATTGCAAGAGCCATTGTGAATGAACCGAGAGTCCTTCTTCTTGATGAACCTTTGGGGGCTCTTGATTTAAAGCTTCGTCAAGATATGCAATATGAACTGATTCGTTTAAAAAATGAACTTGGTATTACTTTTGTCTATGTGACCCACGATCAGGAAGAAGCCCTTACCATGTCTGATACCATCGTGGTTATGAATCAGGGTTATATTCAGCAGATCGGTAGTCCGGAGGATATTTACAACGAACCGGAAAATGCTTTTGTAGCTGACTTTATCGGAGACAGCAATATTATCCCAGGAATTATGATTGAAGATAAATCCGTTGAAATATTAGGTGCGAAGTTCCAGTGTGTGGATGTGGGTTTCGGAACCAACCGGCCGGTGGATGTGGTTATCCGACCGGAAGATGTGGATTTGGTCGCACCGGAAGAAGGAACCATAAAAGGAGTTGTCACTTCCCTGATCTTCAAAGGTGTCCATTATGAAATGGATGTCATGGCAAACGGATATGACTGGCTGGTTCACAGTACGGATATGGTTCCGGTCGGGGAACGTGTAGGAATCAAAGTAGTTCCCTTTGATATTCAGATTATGAATAAACCGGAGTCAGAAGATGAGGAGGTGCAGGTAATTAATGAATAAAAAATGGCTTTCTTCCCCTTATATGATTTGGGCAATGATTTTTATCCTGGTACCTTTGGGAATTGTGATCTATTATGGTCTTACTGATAATGCAGGCGGATTCACCCTTGATAACATAATGCAGATTGGGACATATGAAAATTCCAAAGCATTGGTCTTACTTTATTGCTCTCTCTTGTCAGTACAGTGATCTGTGTGCTTCTTGCTTATCCGCTGGCAATGGTTTTAAACAGTATCCGTGTAAGTCAGACCAGTTTTATTGTATTGATTTTTATTCTGCCCATGTGGATGAACTTTTTGCTTCGTACTCTGTATGGCAGACTTTATTGGAAAAAAACGGTGTAATAAACAATATTTTAACTTTTTTTCACTTGCCTAATATTGCTGTTATTAATACACCCTCTGCCATTATCCTTGGTATGGTATATAATTTTTTACCGTTCATGGTATTACCAATTTATAATGTACTCATTAAAATTGATCAAAATGTAATTGATGCAGCCAGAGATTTGGGAGCTAATAGTTTCCTTACCTTTTGGAAAGTTATTTTTCCACTAAGCATCCCCGGAGTGATCAGTGGCATCACTATGGTTTTTATTCCTTCACTCACTACATTTGTTATTTCGGATTTATTGGGCGGCAGTAAAATTTTATTGATCGGTAACGTAATTGAACAGGAATTTAAACAAGGCAGCAACTGGAATGTAGGTTCCGGTATTTCCCTGGTTCTTATGTTCTTTATTTTAATCAGTATGGTTATTATGGCAAAATATGATAAAAACGGGGAGGGCACCGTATTATGAGAAATATGTTAAAAAAAAGTTATTTACTTTTAATCTGTTTCTTTTTATATTCTCCTATTTTAACTTTAATGGTTTTATCATTTAACCGTTCAAAAACAAGAGCAAAATGGGGTGGCTTTACGTTCAAATGGTATGTTTCACTCTTTCAAAATGAACAGATTATGAATGCGCTGAAAACTACCCTGTTGATTGCTTTATTATCCGCATTTTTTGCAACTCTTCTGGGTACTCTGGCTGCGATCGGAATGAACAGCATGAAAAAAAATGCCAGAGCAGTCTGGATGGGCATTACCAATATTTCTATGCTGAATTCCGAAATTGTAACCGGTATTTCCCTGATGCTGCTTTTCATTGCTTTTGGTACTATAATCGGAAAGCTGACAGGAAAAAGTGTAAGCTTATTCGGTTTTACTACGGTGCTACTGGCACATATTACCTTTAATATTCCTTATGTGGTGCTCAGTGTTATGCCAAAATTAAAGCAAACCAGCGTTCATACTTATGAAGCTGCTTTAGATTTAGGGGCTTCACCTGTTTATGCTTATTTTAAGGTGGTAATACCGGATATCCTTCCGGGTATCTTATCAGGATTTTTATTATCCTTTACTTTATCGCTGGATGATTTTATCATTACCCACTTCACGAAGGGAGCCGGGGTCGATACCCTTTCAACTAAAATATACACCGAAGTAAAAAAAGGAATTAAACCAGAGATGTATGCACTTTCTACCCTTCTCTTTTTATCGGTATTAATACTTCTGATGATTATTAATCGAGCACCAAAAAAAGAAAACAAATTAAAATAAATGGAGGAAATAAAAAATGAAAAAATCAATTTTATCTATTCTGATGATTTTTGCCCTCATTGCCTGCTCCCTTACGGGATGCCAAAGCTCCGGCAGTAACGGCAAAGGGGAAAATGGGGAGCTTATTGTTTACAACTGGGGTGAATATATGGACCCGGAAGTGATTGAACTTTTTGAAAAGGAAACGGGCATTAAAGTTATTTATGACGAATATGAAACCAATGAAATTATGTATCCTAAAGTGAAAGCCGGTGCGGTTGCCTATGATGTGGTATGCCCTTCAGATTATATGATTGAGCGTATGATACAAAATGATCTGTTATCCGAGATTAACTTTGATAACATTCCAAATAGTAAGAATATTAATCCCGATTATATGGAACAATCCAAAGAGTTCGATCCGGAGAATAAGTATTCCATTCCCTATTGCTGGGGTACTGTGGGAATTCTTTATAACAAGACCATGGTAAATGGTTCCATTGACAGCTGGAGTGTTTTATGGGATGAACAGTATAAAGACAATATTTTAATGCAGGACAGTGTACGGGATGCTTTTTGTGTAGCACTTAAATATCTTGGATACTCTCTTAACTCGACAGATGAAAAAGAGCTGGAAGAAGCAAAAAATCTTTTAATTGAACAAAAACCTTTAATACAGGCTTATGTAATTGATCAGGTTCGAGATAAAATGATAGGAAATGAAGCTGCCATCGGTGTCATTTATTCCGGAGAAGCTATCTTTACTCAAAGAGAAAATCCAGATTTAGAATATGTGATTCCAAAAGAAGGTTCCAATGTATGGATTGATTCTTGGGTAATTCCAAAAAATGCACCTAATAAAGAAAATGCAGAAAAATTTATTGATTTTTTATGCCGTGGGGATATTGCTTATAAAAATTTTGAGTATATTACTTATTCCACACCAAATGATGCTGCCAGAGAATTAATTGAAGAGGAAGATATTCGTAACAGTACCATTGCCTTCCCCGGAGCAGAGCTTTTGAAGGACTGTGAAACCTATAAGTTTCTTGGGGGCGATATGGATGCATATTATAATAATCTTTGGAAAGAAGTTAAATCGAAGTAAGAAGATCAATAAGTTATTCCGTACTTACATGAAAATGTTTAATATATGGATTTTCATGCCCACTTGATTTAATTTTATAGTATATGCTATATTCACAAAGGAGGAGATTTACTCAATCTCCTCCTTATGAATTATATTTCTATATTCGATTGCTGACAACTACTGTCCTTTCGCTGCAAGGAACTCAGTTAACTGTGCATTTGCTTCATCAATTATCTTATTAATACCATTTGCTTCTAATTTGGTTAAGAATTCATCCAGCTTCGAAGGCTCAACTGTACCGGTGCTAAGTGGTAGCGCAAATTCTGCCGCTACGTTAGCTAAAGCAGCTAATTCATTAGAAACATCGGTTGAATCAAAAGCGAATCCAAGGATAGGAATCTCACTGGCATTTCCATAATACTCTTTGAAAGTCGTATAGAAATCAACTCCCTGACCTTCCTGTGGTGGCAATAATGTAACATTACCCATACCATTTGTCCATGGCATATACTTTTCACGCTCTGCAGTGAATACTGCTTCACCATCCAGTATATTATAATGAACACCTTCGATTCCATAGTTAAGCAGTGTCATTAAGTAAGGATCTGTGTTCAACAGGTTAAGGAACATAACCGCACGTTCCGGATTTTTGGAAGCGGTTGAAACTGCCATCAAAGCACCCTGTGAAGAAGTAGTATCAACATAAGCCGGAGTTGCAGGAACCATTGCTACTTCAAAACCACGCTCCTTGCTTGCCTGTACCTCATAGCCCAAAGAATAACTTTGTGTATTAATCAGATACTCTCCTGAAAGTTTTTTAGCCTCGCGAACCTCATTCGCCTGAGTTGCATTACCCATAGCAGGATCAATATATCCGGCTAAATAGTACTCACGGGTCTTTTCAATAAAAGCTTTATATTCAGCCGTTGCAAATTTATTCAGGATAACGTTTCCATAAGGTCCTTCTGCGGCTGTATCAGTGGGATTGATGTAGTAAGACATCATGTTGTTTGTTGCTGCATCACCGGTAACAATAATTGAATTGGTAGCCATTCTTTCAGCAACAGCACCTTCTATCATTAATGGATAAAAATCAGTACCTTCTCCTTTTTTTACAGTCTCAAGAATCTCTCCAAAGCCAAAATAATCCGTATTCTTGATATCATCAACTGTGTAGCCATACTTTTCAAGCAATGGAACATTGACATCCCAGCAATTCTGGGTAGCAATATCTTTGTAAGCCGGAACACCATATACTCCAACTCCATCAGAACCGCTAATGGTAGCTCCATCTGTCAAAACTTTTGGAAGCAGGTTCCAAAGCTCTGAAGCATATTTTTCAATTAAGTTGTTATCCGGATCGTCAAGACGAAGCCAAGCACCTTTTCTGGCAAGTACATTGTAATCACTTGCACCCCAGGAAGCAGTAAAATAGATATCGACATCATCCCCACCATTGATGGCAAGAGTAACTTTATCGTCGAAATCACCCCATGTACCCCAGATTGGCTGTAATGTAACATTAAGTTTTTCTCCAAGATATTCATTTACTGCCTGAAGAACATCGTAATCGTCCGAAATATTACTTCCATGGAAATACATTTTTAGAGTAACCGGTTCAGCAATATCAAGATTTGAACTTGCCCCATCTTCGCCCGCCTCCGCTGGTGCATCTGCATCTGATGAAGAATCCGAAACTGCTGCGTCATTTGCTTTGTCATTTGTGCTGTCATTTGTGCTGCCGGTAGGTTTACCGCAAGCTGTCAGCATTGCAGCAAGCATCACGAGACATAATACTAGTGATAATACTTTTTTCATAAATAATTCCTCCTTAGGTTATGTTTTTTAGTTATCTATGTAAGCGGCAGGCGGATTGCCTGTCCGTTCTTACCCTTTTACCGCACCAACGGTCAGACCTGATATAATGTAACGCTGAAAGAAAGGATATGCACAGGCAATGGGTAATACAATTAAGACTACTAACGCCATCCGTAAAGTATTAGATGGCAGGCTGCCTGCATACTTGGAAGCCTCCGCACCAAGCATGGCACTGTTCCTTGCCAGGAAATCCACATTACGCTGCATCTCCTGTAATAAATACTGCAATGGATAATACTTTGAATCTCTAATGTAGAGCATAGCAGTGAACCATTCATTCCAATGAGCCAGTGCATACAGCAAACCTACTGTTGCAATACCGGGTTTGGAGATAGGAATAATTATCTTAAATAGCGTAATATATTCTCCGGCTCCATCAATAGAGGCTGATTCAATCAGTTCCGTCGGTACGGAAGTGGAAAAGAACGTTCTCATCATTATGACATTAAACGGATTTAACAACATTGGAATAATTAATGCTGCATAATTATCACTTAGTCCCAATGCCTTACATACCATGTAAGTAGGTGCAAGACCGCCGCCGAATAACATCGTGAAGAATAAAAAGAACGAGAAGAAACCACGATATTTAAAATCTTTACGGAACAATGCATAGGCATATAATATGCTGACCAGTAAGCTGCAGATTGTACCGGCGATCGTTATAAAAAAACTATTAAAATAAGATTTCCAAAGCTGATATCCAAGAGCAAATACATATTGATATGTATCCAGTGAAAATGCCTTTGGTATAAAGGAATATCCAATCTCCTTAATACTGCTTTCAGAAGTAAAGGATATGATGACTACGAATATAAATGGTATAATGCACGCTAAACAAAATAATCCAAGAACAATATATATAATAATCTCAGCCGGAAGGCTCACAGCATTGAGCCGTCTTCCTTTGACCTTGGATAAATTATCTTCATTCTTCATTTTTTTCTCCCTTCTAGAACAGACTGCTGTCCGGATCAACTTTACGAACAAGTGTATTGGTACCCAAGATAAAGATAAAACCAACTACACTCTGGAACAGACCTGCAGCAGCACTCATACCAATATCTCCCGTTGCCAGAAGTGCTCTGTATACATAGGTATCAATAACCTGTGTTGCAGGGAACAAAGGTCCTGAGTTCATCGGCACCGTATAGAACAGACCAAAATCTGCGTTAAAAATCTTTCCTATATTCATAATAAACAAAATAATGATCATAGGTTTCAAATGTGGTATGGTGATATACCAAATCTGTTTCCACTTGGTTGCTCCGTCTATGCTGGCTGCTTCATATTGTGAAGAATCTATACCGGTGATTGCAGCCAAGTATAGAATAGTAGAGTATCCAATATTCTTCCAGAGGCTTGCAATTGTTAAAATAATATACCATGGACCTGCATCGTTATACCAGTCAATCGGAGTCACACCCCAACTTTTCTGCAGATTTGTCATAAGACCGCTTGTAGGATCCAGAAACGCCATTAAAAAATAACTTACAACTACCCAGCTAAGAAAGTAGGGGAAAAACATCAGGGTCTGATAGGATTTTGCTACAAACTTACTGGTGATTTCACTCAGCATAATTGCAAATGCTACTGCGATTACAAGACCTAACACAATCCACAGTGAATTATATCCAATCGTGTTGCGAATCATAATCAATGAATCCGAAGATGCAAATAGGAATTTAAAGTTTTTAAGCCCTACCCATTTGCTATTTAGAATATTGTTTATAAGTGACGGTGCTTTTGTAAAAATCTTGTAATCCTGAAATGCCATTACAATACCGGTCATGGGCAGATAGCGCAGAATAAAAAGCCAAATTGCTCCGGGCGCGACCATACTAAGCAGTAACAGCGTTTTTTTTCTTTGGGCGGCACCTTTAGAAGGTGATTTCGCCTTGACTATAGATTTTGACATAGATTAATTTCCTTTCTTGGTTTTTTTCAATGCAGTAACTGTTCAGTCATACATTCATAATCTGGCAGATTATACATTTTGGTTTATAGCTGAACTGTTACAAATAACTAATAATTGATTAGTTATACTTTATATCATTTTTTGTTAATAGTCACGATACCAATTTGGTTTTTCTTGGATATATTTGTTTTTTTTAAATAATTTGTATTTCAATGTCTAAATTTATCTCTTAGTCATGTGCATAATGAACAATTCGACTATTAAAATACTGCTGTGGATTCATGAGATATTATATAGCAATTCCACTTAGAATATGTTCTCTCAACGGGCAAAAGGTTTGAATATATGGGCTTTTACCCTCTGAGAGATTATAAATTCTTAGGGGAATTGCTATACTTACAAACGAAAAGATTTTCCTTGTCTTGGTAAGGATTTTGGCATTGACCAGACAAGGAAAATCTTTTCGTTTGTGAGTTTCAAGAACCACTTATAGAGGTAAAAATATCATTTAATCTCTTCTTTACTGATTGTATTTCTATATTCATTTGCTGATACACCCATAATTTTTTTAAATACTCTGGAAAAATGAGTCATATCAATAAATCCGACTTCTTCTGCAATGTCTCCGATTCGGAGCGCCGGATTTTTTAATAAAGCCGTAGCTTGTACGATCCTTGCATTGTTTAATAATTCTGAAAAATTCTTTCCTGTATGTTTGTTCAATAACTTGCTCAGATGCCACTGGCTTACATATATTTTTTCAGCAACTTCGGATAATGTAAGCTTTTGAGTATAATTATCTTCAATATACTTCAATGCATTCTTTACAATAAAAGAACTTGCGACGCTTTCTTCTGCCATATCCTCCTGGTTCGTTTCTGCTTTTCCATTCACCGAATCTTTTAAATCAGTAATTGTGTCGTTTTTTTGATCCGCATTCAATCGGTCTGTCATAACTTTCAGAGTTTCTTCAATTTCATTCATACTGGTAGGTTTTAGCAAAAACCTGGTAACGCCCAGATTTATACTATTATCTGTGCATAGTCAAAATCCCGATATCCGGTCAATATGCATATTTGTAAATCAGAAAATTCAGACTTTAATCCTGCTATCATTTCAAGACCGTTAAGTCCGGGCATTGCAATATCTGAAAATATAATATCCGGCTTCAATTCCCGAATCATTTTGCCGCCTTCTACCCCATCTTCAGCAGTGGCAATAATCTTACAATCATACCGTTCCCATGGAACCATTCGTGTGATGCCCTCCACAATAATCGGTTCATCGTCAATAATAATAACTTTATACATATACTCCCCCATCCTTTCTATTTTGCTATAATTAAGAATCTGGTAAGCGTAAGCAAATCTCCCCAAAATACGCCGGTGCCAAGATGTTACTGTTCAGACGTGCATTCATAATTTGGCAGAGCATGCATTTTGGTTCACAAATAACACTCTGGCTGCCAAATTATTCATATCGGGCGTCCGCCCTATAGAAAAATTCATACAATTTGAGCTTAGTGAGCAAGCTCCCACGCACAAATTGTATGAATTTTCTGCACGTCTGAACTGTAACACTAAGATGCTGAACAACCTCTAATAGCTATTAATTTCCAGCATTTCATTAATTCCTTCTTCTGCTGTTTTCTTTCCGGTTGCAATTGCCAGCATACTGTCGATTAATGCGCTGTATGCTTCCGGAGTTACTCTGGAATCGGTAGGCGACACCGGATTGGTAATGGTTGCTGAATAATCTGCACCAGACACCTGAAGTGGTGTAAAATTTCCGCCTTTCGGAACCGGTACGGAACAAATACCGGTTCCGCCCCAATATTTTATAATCTGTTCATCATTTGTATTTGCAAGTACAAAATCAAGAGCCACCCGTCTCTTTACTGGGTCCTCCCATGCTTTTCTGGTAATATAGAATCCTGAAGAATATCCTTGGATTGCCGTACCTTCCGGAGACTTCGCACCTTCCCATTCAGGAAAAGCTATTACCACCGTATTTTCCTGATCCGGAATACCGTTTAAGTACCAGGAACCTTCCAGCTGCATTGCTGCTTTTTTCTCTTTGAACATATTTCCAGCCATATCATTATTAATGGTTGCCACATCCACAGAGAAAGCACCTGCATCATAAAGCTCCTTGATTTTTTCAATTCCTTCTGCCCAGCTGGCTGGAGCTGTTTTTGGAGTACTTGTAAATTCCTCTGTTGTAGAAGCTGTCAGCATTAAGAATTCAATCCAATAATGAGGTACGGTATTTAATGCAGCTGCAATTGGAATGATTCCATTATCTTTAAATACTGAAATTGCATCTAACAAACCATCCCAGTCTGTTGGTAATTCAAGACTATATTTGTCGAATAAATCTTTATTACAGAATAGCCCTTCCCAGTATCCGGTTGTGGGAACCGCATAATTTATACCATCAAGAGGTGATTTTGTCTGTTCTAAAGCAATTGCTGAAGTACTTTTTGCAATTTCAGGATTTTCAGCCTGCATTTCGGCAAGAGTCACAAATTTGTCTGTCTGCAAAATATTGGTTGCGGCTGCATCCGTAAAATACTGGATTATATCAGGTTCATTGTCCATTGCGAAGTCTGCTTCGATTCGGCTCTTCCAATTGTTATCTACTACTGTTGAATTGTCTTTAATGGTTACATTTGGATGAGTTTTTTTAAACTCATTCATTACCTGATAAAATTTATCTGCATTCGGGTCGGAACCACCCATCATGGTAACTACCTCTAACGTGCATACTACCTCATCGACCAGTTCCGGTTCTTCGATGCCATCCTCATTCATTTTTTTTACATCCCTCTGTACACTATCTCCGGTAATGATAGAGCAAGCTGGTATCGTACTCATTGTAAAAGTCAATGCAAGCATAAGCGTAAGTATTTTATTTGCTTTTTTCATTTTATTTCCTCCCATTCCCTTGGGATTTCTATGATTACGGTAGTAATTTTATCGGAATTTGGCTTAATGGTCAACCCAAATCCTTCCCCATAAATTAACTGGATTCTTTGATTCACATTGCGAATCCCGATGGACATGCTGGAACCTGCCTCCTTTTTAACCGTTAATTTGCCGCTGAGTATCTTATTTACCCGGTCCTCCTCTTCTTTTGTCATATTTTCTCCCGTATTTAACACTTCCATAATAATACGCTTTTCTCTTCCGTATATATTAATCCAAATCTTTCCCCGCCTATTGAATTCCACCCCATGTACTACTGCATTTTCTAAAATCGGCTGTAAAATCAGCTTTGGCACTCTGACCTGCAATAGATTTTCATCAATGTTTTTCTCTACCTGCAGTCTTTGTCCGAAGCGCATGGAAATTATATAAAAATAGGCATCCGCACTGCGAAGCTCATCTGACAAAGAGATAAGTTTTTCATTATTCCGATTCATACTGTGGTCAAGAAGGGTGGATAATGCTTCTATCATCTTGGATACATTTATATCTCCCGCCATCCTTGCCTGCCAATTCATCATTTCCAGCGTATTGTTGAGAAAATGAGGATTGATTTGTGACTGCAGAGCCAATATTTGAGCATCTCTTCTTGCAATTTCCTCCTGATATGCATAATTAAATAAATATTTAATCTGGGAAGACATCTCATTAAAGGAATGAAATAAATATCTAAATTCCTGATAGGAATGGATTTTATCAGGAATCTGAACCTGTTTCCCCATATTTCCCTTGGTAATTTCCTGAACAGCCCCAACCAGTTTTTCCACCGGAACTGTTATGTTTTTATGGAAATACCAATAGTAAAACCAGATAATGGGGATTATAACCAAGAGCAGACCTCCGATCAGGGAACTCAGAGTATCCAGCTCAGAAAGCAGATCCTTTGGATTCATAATCAATACACTGGTCAAATAAAAATCTTCCTGCTCATTTTCATATACAATCCCCATACATTTTTTATCTTCTGATTTTAAAATAAAAAATTGCTGGTTCTTGGGAAGATTTTCATTCTTTTCCAGCATTTGGATAATCTCATTTTTTCTTCCATATTTTCAATATTTTCTTTATACAAGACAGGAACATTATCCTCACGGAATAAAAATGCTAAATCATACATATTGCTTGTGCTCATATAATTCAACAACTTGTCCATATCAAAAACAATTACAATCGTTGCAAATTTTTCGTAACCGCTTATGGCATAAATATTTCGAATCAGATAAATTTGCTGATCAATTACCCTGATATGAGGTTTTGCATTATCTTGTCCGGATATTTCATGAAAAACTGCTCTTTTTTCTTCTGTGTAATGAACCAGTTCCCAGTCGGTTTGAGGGCAAATCATATCTGACTCTTCCAGATAATAGAAAAAAGAAGTTGCAACTCTCCAGTCATTTCCAAATTTTAACTTCATGATACTTTTTCCCTCTTCATGAAATTCTGTATCAGAATAATTATCCTTTTTTTTCCATAATTGTTCCAGTTTTCGTTCATAAAAAATATCACCGGTTATATTAATCACTTCACTTATATGAATGGACATTGTCATGGAATGCACTTTAATTTCTTCCTTCATCAGTTCCTGAGCCTTTATTACCATATTTTTATTATAAGAATAGGACATACCAATAAAAATAATTGCAATCGGTACCAGCCAGCATATTCCAATCATAATAGCTGTGGCTTTTTTAAAAGAAAATAATTTTGCCTGATCTTTTTCTTTCTTTTTCACTGAAATCAAACTCCCTTCCTCAGCTAACTGACCGTTGCTAATAAGTTGTTACTAACTTTTGGTTTTTATTTTACTATAATATTGGTTTTTTTCAAAGCATATGGTATTATTATGTTGAATCAATGTCATTGAGTTTTGAATAACAGCAACGCATTCTGGCTTACGGATAACATAACACTATAACCGCCAAATTATTCATGTCGGGCGTCTGCCTTATCGAAAACTTTGTATATACACAATAAGGAATCAAAAAGGATTCCTCGGAGAAAATCTTTGGATTTTCACGTGTAAGAATGGAGGAAATAATGAGTACCATCAGTCATATAAGAAAAATTCAAAAGTCTGAACTGCTGGAAACCTGTCAGTTAAGTTCTATTTGTTTTGATTATCCCTTTAATCCGAAAAATAAGTCCGAAGACGATTTTCTAAATCAAATCTTGTCTGCTCCCTCCTCCCGGGGAGAAAAATATTGGCAGGATATTTGGGGTGCATTTACGTTAGAAAACCAATTAATGTCTTGTTTAAATGTCATTCCTTACACCTTTCAATTTGATGGTAATGAAGTGAAGGCTGCCGGAATCGGTAATGTTTGTACTTATCCTCATTACCGGAGAAAAGGGGCTGTAAAATCGATTTTTCAAGCCATTATTCCACAAATGTACGATGATGGGGTAATGTTTTCTTATTTATACCCCTTCAGTGAAGCTTTTTACCGAAAATTTGGCTATGAGCGGATTCTCAATTCCATCAATTGGAATTTTGATACAGCAGCACTCCCCTGTGAAAAATATACTGGCTCTTTTTCGTTGTATACAGATAAGTCCCACCTTTCTAAATTTGAAGAAGCCTATGCTTCTTTTGCTTCTAAATACAACCTTATGGTATCCAGAGAAGAAATTGACTGGAGCAATGTTACAGATGCAAAAGCAGCCAAGAATAATAATTACGCTTACCTTTATTCCGACATTGATAAAGTACCGAAAGGTTACGTTGTTTTTAAAGGGGATATGCGTGACAATGTCCCGACTCTCAATTGCCGGGAACTTATATTTGATTCCTTTGAAACCTTAAAAGCCATTTTCAGCTTTCTGAGCACTTACAGTTCTGATTACCAAATGATTCGTTTTTACGCACCGCGAACCATAAATATGGAATATTTCTGCCCGGATTTTTCTCAAAGCGACAGCTATATGTCCATTGCCACCAATGGAATGGTACGGGTAATCAATGTGGAAAAAGTTCTTGCATCTGCCAGATACCGGGGTACCGGAAAAATCACCTTAAAAATCACGGATCCGCTGATCAAAGAAAATAATGGTTTCTTCACCGTTGAATACAAAAACGATTCCTTTATTTCTTTAGAAAAGAACCAAACAAAGGATTGCCATATTAAATTGCCCATAAATATTTTCTCTACTGCCATAACCGGCGGTTATGCTCCCAATGATTTTATGTATTTCAATGATGTTACGCTTCATTGTTCTCCTGAGGCACTAAGTTCTGTTTTTTACATCAAACCATGTTGGATTAATAATTACTTTTAATGCTGATGGATGACAACGCAGCAATTCAGAAAATAGACCTTAAAATTTAACTGTTATTTTCTTCCAATTGTTTGACCAAAAGGTAAGAAACGTCTTCAGTTCAGACGTTCCTTACCTTTAAATCATGTTCAATGTCATAGTCCCAGAAAATCTTCATAAATCTCACAAAGTTTTTTTGCATCCCCAATATCCGGCATTTCGCAAAAAATGCGGAGAAGAGGTTCCGTTCCCGAAAATCTTGCAATAATCCATCCGCTGTTTTTAAAATATACCTTACAGCCATCCAAATAGGATATTTTTTCAATGGCATATGGGATTTCCGGTAATTCCTTATCTATCATCAGGGTATGGAAAATTGCATCTTTTTTCTCCTGATTAAACTTATAATCTCTCTCTTCCATAAAAATCTGACCGCATTCTTTTTCAATATCTCCATAAATCTGAGATAACTTCTTACCGGTTACCGCAATCATCTCTACCAGCAAGGAGGCTGCATAAATTCCATCTTTTCCGAGAATATGTCCCCGCACCGTTAAACCGCCGGAGGATTCTCCACCGATCACTGCATCGGTTTCCTGCATTTTAGCAGAAATATGCTTAAAACCAACCGGTACTTCGTAGCATTTTTCCCCAAAGGTTTTTGCAACCTTGTCAAGCATATGTGTGGTTGCTATATTTCGTACCACTGCCCCTCTCCAGCCTTTATATTTTACCAGGTAATAGTAAAGCAGCACTAAAATATCATTAGGGTGCAGGAAACGTCCCTCATCATCAATCACTCCGATTCTGTCCGCATCTCCATCTGTTGCGATTCCGATATCACATCTTTTATCAATTACACAGTTTTGTAAAGTCCGCAGAGTATGTGCCGACGGAGAAGGAAGCTTTCCGCCAAACAGTGTATCATGCCTTTCATGAATGGTCATAACATCACATCTTGCTGTCATAAGAATTGTCTTAAGTGATGTTTCACTTACTCCGTACATAGGGTCAAGTGCAACCCGAAGTTCACTTTCTCTGATTTTCTCCATGTTCACACCATTAATGATATTATCAAGATATTCATTCAATGGGTTTATTTCCACAATAAGTCCGGCATCCAATGCCTTTGCATATTCCATCTCTTTTAATTGCCCGGCATCAACATCGTTAATATAATCCTCAATATCTTTTGTTTGAATTTCATCGGCATCTCTCCTGCCCTGGGTAAAAACCTTGATACCGTTATAAACAGCAGGATTATGACTTGCCGTAACCATCATGCCATAGGGAAATTCATGTTTCATAACATAATACATGATAAGGGGTGTTGGGGAGGAGCGGTTAATCAAATAGGTGTTGATTCCTTCTTCTGCAAAAATCATTCCTACCACTGCATAGCTTCTTTCGAAAGAAAACGCCTGTCATATCCGATTGCAATTCCCTTTTCTGCTACATTTTCATTTTTCATTTTTGTTGTAAGAGCTTTTGAAAGAATCTGAATGTTTTCTTTTGTAAATTCATCCCCGATAATCGCTCTCCAACCGCCTGTTCCAAATTTAATCATAATCTCATATCCCTTTCTATCACTATACTGCTTTAATCACCCATAATAATCGTTACTTGATTCTCACTTCCTACCGGCATTGGGGAGATTTTTTCTATTGCTTCTCCATTTAATTCAATGGATTTCACCCCTTTCATTACACCTTCCGGATTTTTAACCTCAATATGGTACACAGCACCTCTCCACTCCCTGTCAAGGGAAAATTCTTTCCAATCAGCAGGGATGCAAGGATCTATTTCTAAATAATCAAACTGCGGGCGAATTCCAAGCATGTATCTTTGTTGCCGAGAAATAAGCCCAACCG
>JALQSN010000305.1:0-59235 GCA_023690525.1 Holotrichia oblita | reverse complement strand
TATTTTCCCGCTTGATTTTATTCATCGTATAAATCATTTCCGCTAAAGCAATACCGACTTTCGTGATATCCGCATGTGCGCCAATAAGGTTATAACGGTTTATGATTATCATTAGCCGCCGTGGAACTAATAATAAATTATCAAGGTTGAAATTCTGCCTATTTCCATCACCAAAAATCACAACATGATTTTTCGGAACAGAATGTTAGCAGTTTCCCAAATAAATACATGTTTTATAACCCATATATTAGGGTTGGCAATTTTAATAATTACATAGTTATCGTTGTGAGATTTATCTATGCGTTCCGAACCAAGAGGTCTATTCTGTAGTTCTCCGTTTCTAATTACACCCTTACATCGAAGACCGTTTTGCAATCCATAATAATTTAACGCATGGGATATCTTCCTTAAGCTAAATTGCTTGTTAAAGTGTATATTGAACATATCTGTTAAATCTTTATAGCTGCGACCTGTTACATTTTCCGACAAAAAGTTAATATGCTCTTTAGTAAAATTAGCTCTTCGGCTATTTGTTATATTATTTCTATAAAGCGTTCCGTCTATAGATCCGTAGGTCATTTGTAAATTGAAGTGCTTGTTGAACAAATCAACTAATGCCCGTCTTGTTCGTCCATTATAATTTACTTTCAAAAACTCAATTTGTTCGGGTGTATAATAATGCCCCTTCATACCGTTAACCTCCGAACAACTCAGGCAGAAGCAACCGGCTTTCCGGCTTAACAAAATTATCTTGCGCTTCGGCCGCTTTCAACATTGTGTTGATAATAGATAGTTGAATCGGGATAAGAATTTTCATGGTTTCGGCTTTCTCCAATATCAACTTACAATCTTTCTCCTTGATTTTTGGATCAACGAGTGCTTTTGTTAATTGACCTACAGCAATAAATGAATCCATGAGTGTACAGCTTATATCATCCGTAATTAAGTGATTATCATTATTCTTGTTAGAATTATTTTTATAAGAAAGATTCACACCCATGACATAACCCTCCGATTTCGTGTTGCATAAAACAAGCAGGTTTTTCGTTGAATCCGATCCATGAGCCGTAACTGCCGCGCATTGGTCAGTTCAAAACCATCCATCTTGAGAAAGAGAACTTCCTTTTCAGGTTCGTCAAGAGTATTTATAAGCTCCTGAGTGATAAGTGCTCCGTCATATTCGACTACAATAGGAATATCAATGGTTTTTTCGTCTCCTTCGTCATCTTCAGGGTATCCAGCATCAAGTGAAACAGTATTTACATTCGCCATCCGGCACAAACGCTTTCGTTCCGCATTTATATTCAGTATTTCATATTGAAGCTCATCAAGTATGTAACCCTTTAAGCTTTTTCCTCTTGATTCGTCGTATTTTTCGATTGCACGTAATGCTCTTAAGGATAAATCCTGTGCCACGTCGTTATAATTAAGCCGCAGCGCATTAATCAAGGGGCTATTTTTACGTATTGTGTACCAGATTAATCCTTGATATTGTAAAAACAACTCATTTCGTTCTGTAACGGTCATGTAATAAACCCTCCAATCTGAAAAATATCTTGCGTGGAGAGTGTCGCCCAGTGTATAATAAACATAATATTTTGAGGGCAGCACTCCCTTAGCAAGTCGCATAAGTCAAATGCCAGTTTGATTTATGCTTTTTTTATTTTTGATTCTTTCTTTCGTTCTGACTTTGCAATTTTATCTGCATATAAAATGATTATTGACAACCCGCACCCCAATGGAAGTACAAGGTATTCGCCGCCGATAGTATCATGATATATGCCAACACTCTCCCTGTAAGCTTTGGCGTACCGGAAGGATAACGCCGTCGCCGCAATAAAGATTAGTAATACTAGGATTGAAGCTATGTAGACTTTAACTTTTTTGGACATCGTAATTTAAACTCCTTATAATACTTGCTTCTATTAGACCTTTTACTTTATTTGCCCGATAAAACCTTAAAAGTAGGTTTTTTCTTGGTTTCAATTGGAGTAGCTTCTCCGGTCTCCCGATTGACCATATATTCCTGACCAGTTGCCATTATCTCTTGGCTATATGTAGGTACTCCCACTCCATTTAGAAATTCTTCGATAGGGTCGACACCTGTTTGCTCCTTGTATAACGCTGTTGTAAAAGATATCATTCGCAACAAAAGCATTTTCAAGTTATAATTTTCGTAATCCCATAGAATGTCATCTAATGATTCACCTATAAGATTATCAAGACCGTGATTTTGGAATACTTCCATCGTAAAATAGTAATCTTTTGACATCCGTTTTTCACCGTCGTATTTTTTACTTACCGGAAATATCCCTAATAAATCATTCGGCGTTAAGAATTTTAAATATTCTTTTACATGTTGTGCCAACTCAAAGACAGCAAGTTTAATTGAATAATCTGCATCATTTGGAATATCTAATGAACTGATATACATGACACCCATATAAGCTAACTTTACAAGATTTTCTTTTGATAAATCACCTATTTCCACGTCGCCATTAGGTGTAACATTATCAATCAATCTAGTGTAAGCTTTGGCGTATAATATACTTTTTCTTTGTTTTGGTGATAAATCTGTGTTTTTAATTACTTTTAATTCCATTAATTAGTGCTCCCTTACTCGCTTTATCGAAAACCACATAGTTCCCACAATTTACCATACTGATATAAGTAGGCGTAACTAATGAGATTAACTGGAATTTTAATATTTTTAAAAAGTCTCCAGCTTTTAAGAAATATTATTTTCAAAATTGGGTATACAGTCTTTTAAAGGCTTATTAACTGTTATTTCAACGGTTTCAAAACTTTCAAAAACCGTATATCCTTTTTTCCTTCAACATTCTTGCATGAGTAGTTTTACTCGTTGGCTCTTGTTCTCCTTTAATAATGATAGCTTTATTTTTCTCAAGCTGATTCACTTGATTATCCGTTAGTATTGTTTTAAAATAATCAAGTTCGTTCATGGTTCACCTCATTTTGGGGGTTGGTAAATATTATGCTAAATGCTACAGGCGTTAAAGAAGCTTTAAATATTGCACGCGATGTTACAGTCGCTGCATTAAATGAAAATCCAAGTATATCTTTTGTTTCACAGCCAGATGATGTCGCTAAGTTTTATGAAGTTATTTTGCATAAAGTTGAAGAATTAATCATAAAGAACAACTCACAAAATTAGATAACTTAACTACATCACAAAAAGCTTTAACAACTTCTGCCAGAGCTTGCACCTCAACGGTGGAAGTTGTTTCGTTTTTTTGCGTTGCTACGTTTATAATAAATTCGCATAGAACATCTTTAATTTTTTCCGTTCTTTCCTTATCTTTTTCGTTCATGGTTCACCTGCCTTTCGGGGGTTGGGTAGGGTTAGGGGCTAAACTTGACCCACAAGTCTTGAAAGTCGCATAAACACTGGGTTTCGTCAAATGCGGTTTCAAACGCTTCTATTCTCGAAAAAGCCTTGATTCATGCGTTTTCTAGCGATGTCTTTTGAACCTTAAAAAAGATGTGGGTCAAGTTTAGGGTTAGGGGAGGTACACTGTAAGTAAAATGGTATACATCACGCAATCAATGATTTAATACCTTTGATTATCGCTTTGAGTTCAACATTTTCGGCTAACAACTCCTCATACGCTTTTCTATCAACCACGTCATCGGGATAATCTCTTATTTTCCAGTGTCCACCCTCGGTACGGTAAGCCCTTATTGTGCCCTGTTCGCATCGTGCGCGGACAGCGGCTTCACCCATACCGTGTTTTTTACCGTATTGCGCGGGCGAAAGTTCTTTATATGTAAGTTCAATTGCATTTGACATTTTAAAGGGCTCCTTTCTAAGCTGACGACTTTCTTCTTAACGCTTGTGTTTCTTCTGTTTCGAAAAGATAATCTACGGTTAAATCAGGAAAAAAAAGTAATTGAATTTGTTTACATTCGAGCCACCCTATTCTTGTTTTTCCTTGTAATCTATTTTGCAACCAATAATTAGATTTATTTAATTTCTCTTCAATATCTCTAATTGTAATATTTTTTCGTGCCATTTCTGCTCTTAAATTTGGAAACATAATATTCACCTCCTAATAATTATATCCAAGTTTGGTGACTTGTGAATTAATTATAATTCCATATATGGGTATTGTCAATGGTTTTCTATAAATTTATTTCCATGTTTGGGTATTATTCTATTTACAAATAAAATAAAGCCATATATAATGGCTTTCAGAGGTGAATTATATGAAAAATATGGCCGAAAAAATCAAGTCATTAAAAAAAGAACTAGGTTTAACGAATAAAATGATTTCAATAAGAACAAATATTCCTAAAAGCACCCTTGATAAAATCTTTTCAGGAGAAACAAAGAATCCAGCTATAACCTATATAACTTCAATAGCTAGAACTTTAGGTGTCACCGCTGATTATTTAATAGACGATAATATTAATGACCCAAATTACGGTAAGGAATTTTTAGAAAATATGCAACCTATCATTTATGCCATTGACGAAGATAGCGAAATGGTTGAAAAGCTAGATGATAACCAAATTGCAGAATATTTAAACGAATTAGCCTCTTTACCTAAAAGTGCACTCGTTGAACTTAGGATTGTTTTAGATTATTTAAAATTTAAGTACAAGGATGGCGACAACAATGGCCAATAAAACGAATTATATTAAAAACGGACAAGCGTATTATCGGGTAAGAGTAACAATAGGAAAAAAAACTGATGGTAAGCCAATAGTAAAAGAATTTTATGGGGATTCTAAAAAAGATGCAGAAAGTAAGAGAGATGAATATTTAAAAGGAATAAAAAGCGGTTTAAACGCCGATTTCCAAAGTATGACGCTTGGTGTATTGATGAAAATGTGGCTTTTTGAAGTTATACGCATTTCTTCATCTTATGCCACATTCGATAGATATGAAAGCGTTTATAGAAACTATGTAGAAAAAACAGAACTTGCGCCGTTGGTGTTAAGCAGTATTCGTCCTTTAGTTTTACAAACACATTATAATAATCTAGCGGAAACTGGAAAGTCATACAGTGTAATATATAACCTTAATAAAGTATTAAAAACTTTTTTTAATTATGTAATAGCTCAAGGGTATATACTTATAAACCCTTGTTTTAAAATAGTAATTCCGAAAACATCAATAAATGAAGATGATGATAATAACGAAGAGGTAGACCCTTTGACAGATGAAGAAATAGTGTTAATAAAAAAGTATGTAACTAAAGACTTTGAAATACTTTTCCTTTTAGCTCTAGGAACAGGATTAAGGCGCGGTGAATTGCTTGGGTTATCATTTGAAAGTGTAGATATAGAAAATAAAGAGATACATGTTGATAAAGCTTTAAAAAATGTTAAACGCATAGAAAAAGACGGCACTTATGATTATGCGAGAATCCTAGAGCCGCCTAAAACTAAAAATAGTGTGAGAACAGTTCCAATCCCCACGAATTTAATTATGCCATTAAAAGCGCATATTGTAAATGAAAAAAAGAAGCACTTATTATATGGTGTGCCTTTCAATCAAAACGATTTCTTTTTTACAACCGAAGGATTAACACCAAAAGACGGTAAAAATGTATTAACGAGTTGGAAGAGAACGTTAAAGAGGGCAGGGGTACGGGAGAGAAGTTTTCATAATATCCGTCATACTTACGCCACCAAATTATTTGAGCAAGACGTACCGCTTAAAACTGTTTCCATGCTATTAGGGCATTCTAATATCGCAATAACCGCAAACACGTATACTCATGTCATGCCAAAACAGAAAATAGACGCAGTTGATAAATTAAATTATTTATTTTAATTTTCCCCCTTTTTCCCCTTTCAGTTTTTGATGGGGGAAAAACTTTATGAAACCTATTTATTAAAAACCCCGTAAATAAGCGATTTATCGATGGTTTAAAAACGATAGAAAAGATATTATTATACCCGTGGTGTCGGGGGTTCAAATCCCTCTTCCGCTATATCTTTCTCTATCTATATCTCCGATTGCTGTTATTTCAACAGTATCATCGGAGATTATTATTTTGGCTATATATTTATGGACTAATTCTTTTGTTCTTTCAGGCTTGTTAAATAGTGCTAACGAGTCATTTTTAAATTCTTTTAAAAGCACGCACCTATCTATAGTCGTTGTGTTATTTTTTCTTAAGGTAGATAATGATTGCTCTAAAGCCGCCTCACGGGTTTCTAACTCTCTAATCTTATCTCTTACAGTTTGACTGTCAAATCCATCCATAAGAATTTTTAGTAAATTAGATTTTTTCGCATCAATGTCTGATTTTTCCTTTTTTATTTCTCCCTCTTTTTCTTTAATTGATCCCGAATATTCATTAAATTTTTTAATAATTTCATCAACCGTTTTTTCTATTAAATCGCTTCTAAGCAATTGGTCTTTTAATATTGTAATAATAAGTATTTCCAAGTCGTTGGCATTAATATTTTTACATTTACAACCTTTCTTGCTTCCCCTGTTGGAACATCCATAATAACGATGTTTATACCCTCTGTTATTTGTCCTGTAAAATCCTGTGAATGATGCACCGCATTTTTCACATCTAATCAACCCACTAAGCATATACTCATTTTTTGCTTGACCGTGCTTAACTTTTATTTCCTTATTATTCATTCTATTCTGTACCTCGTTCCACAATTTCTTATCAATAATAGCAGGCATACCATCTTCGATTTTAACGACATTCGGGTTGTCAGTTCCCCCTGCCCACTTACCATAATATTTTACATTTCGAGAATTCCAAAAATAAATTCCTACATAACGTTCGTTTGTTAAAATAGGTTTTATTGCATTAGTTCCAATTAACGCTCCTCGTTTGCTCTTATACCCTTTTTCTGCTAAAACATTGCATATATATTTATATCCAAAACCAGAGGCGTACAACTCAAATATAAGGTGAACGGCTTCAGCTTCGTAAGTATTTATTATATATTTGCTTTCTTTAATATCATAACCTAAAGGTGCTATACCGCCAAGAAACGCACCGGATTTTGCTTTTGATGTTTGACCGGCAATTATTTTTTTTCGCGTCTCCATTACAAAATGTTGCGAAATGATGGCTTTCATACTTTCGGTTAAAAACGAAGCCGGATTATCTGCATCTTCAATTGATTCTGTACAACTCATAAGTTTAATGTTTAATTTTCTAAATTTTTCTCGTGCTGTAAACCAGTCTACTATGTTGCGCGACAATCTGCTTTGATCGTATATGATTATAGCTTCAAATAATTTTTCTTCAGCGTCGCGGCTCATTCTTATAAACCCGTCGCGCTCAAGATTCGTTCCAGATTGCGCTTCATCAGTATAGATATTTGTTAAAAGCAGATTATGGTTTTTGCAATAATTTTGTATGGCTTCTAATTGATAGGCAATGCTATTTTCGTTTTGGTTTTCTGTTGAAAATCTACAATATGCAACGGCTCTCATGCTATTTTCCTCCCTTGTTTTTTCGCCGCTGAGATAGATATTCCAAATAATTCTCAGCTTCTATTAACTCCTCCGATGATAAATTATTTAAATAGATCATTATTTTTTCGTAATGTTCGTAAGGAATTTGATTAACGAAATGACCTGTTTCTTTACTGATTCCGACATAGTTTGAAGGATCGTAGTTGTGTTCGTCTTGCGAATCAGTCCAGCCCATAAGGTATGCAGGTGAAACATTAAGTGCTCTAGCTATAACTCCAAATTTATCAATCGGTAGATTCTTTATCCCGCCTGTCTCATACCTTTGCAATGTTGATTTGCTTAAACCTGTTATTTTTGCAAAATCCTGATACGATAATTCTAATTCAATTCTTTTTTGCTTTATACGCTCCATTATTCCGGTTAATTCTTTTTCGTTCATTATTGAACACCTCCGTATACAAGTAATTATACATATATTTTTCATATATGCAACGAATATTTTAAAAAAATATAAAAAACGTTGCATTTTTGACTTGACGCAAAAAAGAATCCGTGATATTATTTAAACATCTCAAATATGCAACGATAAGGGGGGTGAGGTTTTGAATATTAAAAAGCTAAAAGGGATAATGGCAGAAAGCGGTTATTCTCAAACGAAATTAGCTGAAGAAATGAGGATTTCTTTGCAAGCATTAAATGCAAAAATGAACAAGCGGGCTAAATTTACATTAGATGAGGCAGTTTCCATAACAAAAATTCTTCAAATCATAGACCCTGTGGAAATTTTTTTTGCCGATGATATCCCAAATACGCAACAAAACGATACGGCTCAGGATTATAGATTTAGGTTTTCCGCGCAAACTTCTATACCGAAATTGAAAGGATGATCGTATGAAAACCGAGAATTCACTCCCGAAAATCAAAAATCGCGAAGTATTCGTCAAAGTATCGGAACATAAAAAAATAGACTATGCCGAAACCTTGGCGAAAATTATAACTGATGGGAATGTTGCGAAGTGGCTAGCCGAAAAAGGGCTATTAAGTAAATCATAGCCCAACCAACCCCCGAAGGATGTAAACCGTGACCGAACTTAATTATTTAAAAACGATACTAACGGATGAACAAATAAATCAACTTGATAAAGATAAAGTTATCATTATCAAAGGAGAACAGGGGCCAACGGGCAAAACTACCCTTACGAGAGTGTTAAAGAAAAAAGGATATACAGTATTTGAAAGTTTTGAAACTGTTGAAATAACAGTTAACAAGCCTTTAAAAAACCGTATACCCAATTTTGAAAATATTATTTCTTAAAAGCTGGAGACTTTTCAGAAATATTAAAATTAAAGGGGCAACCTAACCCCCGGAGGAGGTGAGAACATGAACGAACGGGTAACACAATCGGTAAATTTACCAGATACATTAGAAGAACTTTCGTGTATTAAAAAAATCCCCACAAATAAGTTGGTGGAAGAACTTATCAGCAGGGATGGTTTTAAAGTAGTTAATGTCGGTTTATTTACAAACTACGAATTAAAACCGAAATACGGAGCTGATATTATCGAAGCAGATAAAATCATTTTGATTCCTTCGGGAATGATTTTGAACGCTTAAAATTATTATAAGCTTTCTTAAACGTTGTAATAGCTTCTGATACATCAATTTGATTCCGAATCCCTTTAGCACGTAAATAATTTTCAATTACTTCAAGATCATTAGTATCCGGGAAATCTCCTGATCTATTAATATCGTATACCAAATCCCCGTATTCATTCTCTTGATCTTTATATTTTTGAACCCATTCTTTAAATAGCATATAACCACCTCCTATTTCGTTTATTCTCAAGGTGATTATACAAGAACCGACAAATTATTACAACCCGACCATCGAAGGAGGTGAGAATGTGAACGAAAATAAAAAAGCTTCCGAACAGGAAAAGCTTGCTTCTTTAACGGAGTTAGAACAATTATCTGCGCCACTTGTAGCATGGCTTAGAGAACATCATAATCCGCATTCTAAGATTATTATATCGTGGGATATGGTGGAGGATATGATCGGCGAGATGAGTATACCGTTTCCTTATGAATCTTAATCATAAATTGATTATGTCCGTTAAGGGTATACCTTTACCATCACCGCACTAAATTAACAAACTTATCCAAAACCCCACCAGAAAAGAGATGAACCATGAAACTAAAAATAAATCCAGAATTCAAATCCCTCATCCCGCCATTATCAATAGAAGAATTTCAAGGGCTTGAGGACAGTATTAAAAAAGAAGGTTGCCGCGACGCAATTGTAGTTTGGAAGGGTTATATAGTAGACGGCCATAATCGGCACGAGATATGCCGGAAAATAGGAATAGAACCGAATGTTAAGGAGATGGAATTTGCTTCTGAAAAGGAAGTAAAAATATGGATTATCCAAAATCAATTTAGCAGAAGGAATTTATTACCTCCGGCAAGATGTGAATTGGCATTAACCTTGCAAGAACTTTTGAAGCCGAAAGCTAAGGAAAATCTCAAGATGACGGGAGGCGATAGAAAAAGTGAAGAGGCGAAATCAGGTTTGTTGAAATCGTCAAAGCCGATAGAGCCAATCAACACACGTAGGGAAGCCGCCAAAGCAGCTGGAATCGGAGAAAGCATGTTATATGAATATGAAAAAGTCCAAGAACAAGCTTCACCGGAAATAAAAGAAAAGGTGCGTAACGGTGATATGAAAATCCATGCCGCTTACGAAATCACAAAAGGCCGTCGCACCGAGGACGGCGAAAAGCTAACTGTAAAAATGTGTTCTGTTTGTAAAGAAGAAAAACCTATTTCGGACTTCCCCGCACACGGAGGCAGACAGTGCCGGAAATGTACTTCTCTTTATAAAGATGCCAAAAAATCGGGATTAGATTTAGAAGAATACCACAATCAAATCAATCAATTTAGTGATGAGATTTACAAGTTCAAGAACCCGGAAACGATATCTGTATCCACTACATACGACATACTATCAATTGCAATACACAACATTGAATTGATTACCCAGAGTTTCCTCGATGAATACGCTGAAGCAGTCAACGAATTATCTGATGAGGAGATAAGCGGAGTAAAGAGCCAGATGGATGTAATTATTAAATTAATAAGGAGTATTAGCGATGATGTTACCGACAAGCAGTAAAAATATTGTAATAAAGGTTCAGAGTTTACCAATCGACGGGCTTGTTACCGATGTATATCAACGTCCTTTAAGTGCGAAAAAAGTAAATACTATCGTCAAGGAATACAACCCATATAAATTGAACCCGTTGAAAGTATCTTTAAGGGATGGCAAGTTTTATGTTATCGACGGTCAGCATAGAGTTATTGCGTTAAAATCGCTTGGTATCAAAGAAGTTAGTTGTCAAATCCTAACTGGACTAACACAGGAAGAAGAGGCGGAAATATTCAGAACCCAAGGTGAAGATAGAAGCAACCCTAATTCATTAGCTAAACATAAAGCGGCGGTAATTGCAAAAAATTCCGAGGCTTTGAAGCTAGAGCAAGTTATGTGTAATCTTGGATTAAAAATTGTGGGTGCGCAAAAAGCTTTATATGGAGTTTCTTCTATTGGTGCGCTTTATGGATTGCTCCAAAAAGAAGGATCTGAAACGCTTGAAACAGTTTTACGCGTTATAAAAAATACTTGGGAAGGCAACAGCGACAGCCTCCAAAAAGTAATGATTATGGGTGTATATAACCTGCTTAAAAGATTTGATAACGTTAACGAGAAAACGTTCATAAAGCAAATGAAGAAGGTAGATCCCGTAATTATCATCCGAGAGGGAAAAAGCGTACTGTTATCCGGCTCAAATTATGAAGGGTATGTTCAAGCTCTCCAAAAGTATTATAACAAAAATTTAAAAAGTGGCAATAAACTTGAGTGATTTGTCGAACGCTGAAAAAAAATCTGCTAAGGAAGGATGAAAAATAATATATGGAACTCAAAGTAATCAAAAGCGTAAGTCGAAAACCAGAAAAAAATTGGCGCACGATTTATTACAGAATTTATACAGGGCTGCTTGAAAACGCTACGTTAAACGGCAATGTGGAAATAAGTTCTATTCCTAAAGAAACCCTCGTGAAATTGACATATATAGGAGTTAAATATATCGGTTCGTTGTATATTCCGAATAATGCGGATATCACGGTAAATTGTGCAGTTTTTGACTTAATCGGGTATATAACGGAATACATGAAGTTTTTAACTCCAACTGATTTATTAGGGATATTTCCGATAAATAAGAAGTACAACGGTGATAAATGGGGTTTCAAGGACTATTTTTACACTATAAACGTATTACGCGAACATGGTCTTGATAATCTTATAGGTGAATCATTAGAAGGCATTCTATGGGATTACGAAAATTTTGACTTGAGAATGTTTTTGTTGCGAATGATATCCTCTACAACAGCGTTATACAAGGAGCAAACAGGTATAAATCCGACTGAAGAATTTTTTAATGAGATGGGAATACCTACATATAACCGAGAGATAACGGCAAGCGGACAGGAATATATGGTCAACCGGCAAACCGGAGAAGCTACTCCAATTGAAGCCAAAAAGAAACCTGTTTTTACGGTTTTATCGGGTAAATAAAGTAAAGGGTCTAACAGAAACAAGTATTGTAAGGAGTTTGAATTACGATGTTCGGAAAAATTAAAGTATACATAGCTTCAATCTTAGTCTTACTAATCTTTACTGCGGCGACGCCGTTATCCTTCCGATACGCCAAAGCTTACAGGGAGAGTGTTGGCATATATCATGATACTATCGGCGGCGAATACCTTGTACTTCCGTTGGGGTGCGGGTTATCACTAATCATTTTATATGTAGATAAAATTGTAAAGTTAGAACAAAAGAAAGAATCGGAATCAAATCCAAAAATAAAAAAAGCATAAATCAAACTGGCATTTGACTTATGCGGACTTGCTAAGAGAGTGCCACCCTCAAAAAACTATTTTTATTATATACCAGGCGGCACTCTCCACGCAAGATATTTTTTCAGATTGGAGGGTTTATTAAATGACCGTTACAGAACGAAATGAATTGTTTTTACAATATCAAGGATTAATCTGGTACACAATACGTAAAAACAGTCCCTTGATTAATGTGCTGCGGCTTAATTATAACGATGTAGCACAAGATTTATCATTAAGAGCATTACGTGCAATCGAGAAATACGATGAATCAAGAGGAAAAAGCTTAAAAGGTTACATACTTGATGAACTTCAATATGAAATACTGCGTATAAATGCGGATCGAAAGCGTCCGTGCCGAGTAGCGAACGTTAATACTGTTTCACTTGATGCCGGATACCCTGACGATGATGAAAGTGACGAAAAAACCATTGATATTCCTATTGTGGTCGAATATGACGGAGCACTTATTACTCAGGAGCTTATAGATATTCTCGACGAACCTGAAAAGGAAGTTCTCTTTCTCAAGATGGATGGTTTTGAGCTGACCAATGCGCGGCAATTACGGCTCATGGAGCGGGTTCAACGAAAAACTTGCTTGTTTTATGCAACACGTAATCGGAGGGTTATGTCATGGGCGTGAATCTTTCTTACACTAAGAATAATGATAATCGCTTAATTACGGATGATATAAGTTGTACGCTCATGGATTCATTTATTGCTGTAGGTCAATTAACAAAGGCACTTGTTGATCCAAACATCAAGGAGAAGGATTGTAAATTGATATTGGAGAAAGCTGAAACCATGAAAATTCTTATCCCGATTCAACTATCCATTATCAACACAATGCTGAAAGCCGCTGAAACGCAAGATAATTTTATTAAACCAGAAAGCGGGTTACTTCTACCGGAAATATTTGGAGGAGGTTGAAAACGTGAGAGGACACCGCTATACACCGGAGCAGATAAATTTTTTAGCTGCGAATGTAACCGGACGCAGCAGGTTTGAATTAATAGAGATGTTTAATAAACGTTTTAATTTACAAGTGACTTATAAATCAATAGATAAAGCACTTTATAAGAATGATTTGAGAAGCCGAAAATCACGAAAAGGTAAAAAAATTTTTTATCTGGAGCATGTTGCATATTTGTCTGAAAACGTATCCGGACGCAGTCACAAAGCTTTAACTGATATGTTTAACGAACATTTTAATATGCAATTAAGCGTCAAGCAAATATCTCATGCGTTGCGTCATAACGGCTTACATAATGGCCTTCGCGGTAAAAATAATAAAAACGTATTTAAAAAAGGTCATTATTACGGTAATGGCAGGAACGGTAAAAAGATTAAAAAAAGTAAAAGCAGTTACGAATGTAAAAGGAAACCGATTGGCTTTGAACGCCCTAATAGGGGCAGTAAAGATGACTCTATTCTCGTAAAAGTTGCTGATCCTAATGTATGGGTGAGAAAGCAAATTTTAATATGGGAAACAGCAAATGGTTCTATACCTGAAGGTCATGTTATTGTTTTTGGCGATGGCAACAATCGGAACTTCGACCTTGATAATTTATTATTAGTTCCACGGCGGCTCATGGCAATCATAAATCGTTATAAACTTATTGGCGCACATGCGGATATTACGAAAGTCGGTATTGCTACTGCTGAAATGATTTATACGATAAATAAAATCAAGCGGGAAAATAGAAAAAGCAAGAAATATTTAATAAGGAAGTGATTATAAAGTGAGTGAAAAAAGCGCTACGATGTAATTTTGACTGAACTAATTAAAAATACGCCTGTAAGCACATGCGTTATGGATGAATCAGTTTGGTTTATACCACAAAAAGGAACATACGCGATAGCAATTCCAAAAACGGTACAGTTTTTCGACCTATCGCATACGCGAAATTTTAAAAACTCCGAAACATTTAAGTTCCCATCAAATGCACATGAACTCTTACCATCCGGAAAGATGGAAAATGAAGGTGGAAGAATTATCCATGAATTAAAAGCCGAAGCATTTACAAGTTGGGTCGATGAAAAGCTTTTAAAATTGTTCCCGGATAAACAATACCGATACCATGCAGAGTATAAACTTGCTTGCATATTTTGTGAAAATAAAAAAACTAAAACAGTTGACGGCTTAATTTTGCCGGTACGCAAAAAAGAAGGATATGGAGGATGAACATAAATGGTAATAAAATTTGAATTTGAAAGAGAAACAAAAAACAAGATTCGACTTAAGGAGATATCCGATTCTCCTATTATTGAAACTTTATACATCTGTAAATCCGCGCTTCCTGCGCTGGACTATAAAAATGGTGACATATTATGTGTCACTTTATCAAAGGAGGAGCTTAAATGAACATTACCCTTACTATCGACGCAAGCCCGAGTTTAATTAACTTGGTTGGTTTACTTGCCGGTGCGTTATCCGGTTTACAAAACGGTGGTATACAACCAATCACGAACAATTTAACTACTGTATCAGATTCAGAAGAAAAGATTATACAAACAGTGATTAAAGTTGGAATTAAAAAACACCCAACCTATATCAAAGCCGGAGGAAAAAAGTATTCAACAGGAACAGGATGGTACTCCGGATACGCCGGTACAACAAAATCAACAACTTGAAACCGAAACTACCGCCGGTCAATCAAACCCAAATCCTAATCAAGCTGTTACGCTTAAACCGGAGGATCTCCGTGCTGTAGCAGCTACAAAAGACCGGGCGAAAGTAAAAGCCTTGTTGGATAAATGGGAGTGCAAGAGTATATCAGCGGTTTCTGAAAATGATAGGGCTGAGTTTTTAGCCGAACTAAGGGGGTTGTAATATGGCTCATGCATTATTATCTCCGTCCGGAGCTTCACGTTGGATGGCCTGCACGCCTTCAGCGAGGCTTGAAGAAAAATTCCCGGAAAGCACAAGTACATACGCGGAGGAAGGTACTCTTGCTCATAAATTGGCTGAGATTATAAACGGTTACAATCTTCATAAAAACTGCACAAAAACACAGTTAAAGAAAAAGCTTAAAGAGATAGAAGAAAGCACTTATTATAACGCGGAAATGCAAGGGTATATTGATACATTTTGCCATTATGTTTGGGAAATGTATAATTCCGCAAAAGCTATTTCAAAAGACGCTGTAATCGCATTAGAAGCGCAGTTAAATATTAAAGCTTATGTTCCTGAATGCACCGGCACAGGCGACGTTATAATCGTAGCGGACGGGATTTTAACTGTTATTGATTTGAAATACGGTCAAGGAACGCCGGTTTCAGCGGAAGAAAATAAACAAATGATGCTCTACGCGCTTGGAGCTTTAGACGAATACGATATGCAGTACGGTATCGACACCATAAAAATGGTTATCTATCAGCCGCGACTTGACAACATATCGGAATGGGAGATATCGGCGAACGACTTGCTTCATTGGGCTGATACTGTACTTAAAGAAAAGGCATTACTTGCTTATGACGGCGCGGGTGAATTTTGTCCGGCTGACCATTGTAAGTTTTGTAAAGCTAAAGCGACGTGCAGAGCCAGAGCGGAGGAAAATTTAAAACTTGCGGCTTATGAGTTCCGTCCGCCGGAATTATTATCCAATGAAGAAATAGCGGATATCTTAAAAATCAGCGAACGGCTCACAAACTGGGCGGGTGATGTATCTGCTTACGCATTAGTTCAGGCTTTAAACCACGGTGTTAAATTTGAAGGATGGAAATTGGTAGAAGGTCGAAGCAACCGGATTATTTCCGAAGCGGAGAAAGTTGAAGATATGTTATTACAAATGTATGCTCCGGAAGATGTTTTAAATAAAAACTTAAAGGTATTGGAGACTTGGAAAAACTTATGGGTAAAGATGAGTTTAATGAGCTTTTAGGGGCTTATGTTATAAAGCCGCAGGGAAAGCCTACCCTTGCATTGGAATCGGATAAGCGACCGGAGTGGAATAGCGCAGCGTCAGCTGCAGAAGTTTTTGCAAATGTACAAATATAAAAAATAATGGAGGAATTTAAATTATGTAACAAAACGTTGATACAAAAGTAATTACTGGAACTGTTAGATTGAGCTACGCCCATGTTTGGGAACCGAAAGCAATTCAAGAAGGTCAAGAACCGAAATATTCCGCTTGCTTGCTAATTCCTAAAAGTGATAAAAAACAATTGATAAAATTAATAAAGCTATCGAAGCCGCAAAGCAAGCCGGAATTTCAAATTTGGCGGACAAATACCTAAAAAGTTAAAAATGCCGCTTAGGGATGGTGATACCGACGACTCAAGAGGCGGCGACGAAGATTGCGCAGGCTGCTATTTTATTAATGCAAGCGCAAAAACAAAGCCCGGTCTTATTGATCGAAATCGGCAGCCCATTCTCGACAGCGAGGAAGTGTACAGCGGCTGTTATGCTGTTGTAAGTATTAATTTCTATGCTTTTAACACCAACGGGAATAAAGGAATCGCCTGCGGACTAAATCACATTATGAAGGTTCGCGATGGAGAGTATTTAGGCGGACGTAGCCGTGCAGAGGACGATTTTGCGGATATCGTTATTGACGATGATGACGATGACGATTTCTTGAACTAAGGCTATGCGTACGCTTTCAATTGATATTGAGACGTATAGTAGTATTGATTTAGTAAAGTCAGGAGTTTACCGCTATGTTGAAGCTCCTGACTTTACTATCCTTCTTTTCGCTTATGCTTTTGATGATGAACCGGTTACGATTATAGATTTAACCCAGGAAAAGCTTCCGTCGATGCTTGAAGCCGCGCTTACCGATACGGAAATACTTAAAACAGCTTTTAACGCAAACTTTGAAAGAACCTGTTTATCTAAGTACCTAAGCAAGTATTTACCCGTTGAACAGTGGGAGTGTACTATGGTTCATTCTTATATGCTTGGTTTCTTACCGGTTCACTTGATATGGTAGCAAAAGTATTAAATCTGGAAGCGCAAAAAGGTGCGGGAAAACCTCTTATCAATTATTTTTCTAAACCGTGTAAACCTACAAGAACAAACGGAGAACGTACTCGCAATCTTCCGGAACATAATCCAGATAAATGGGAAGAATTCAAGGCTTATTGTAAGCAGGACGTTGAAGTAGAAAGAGACAATCAAGAAAAAAGTCTCAATATATAGGATACCGGAGTTTGAAAAGAAATTATGGTGTTTGGATCAAAAAATAAACGACCGCGGTATGAGAATAGATACAACTATGATTTATCATGCGATTAATTGCGACGAATACAGCACTGAAAAATTAACAGTTGCTGCTAGAGATTTAACAGGGCTTGAAAATCCGAACTCTATTGCTCAACTTAAAAGCTGGATAGAAGAAAAAACAGGGTGCAAAGTTAAGAGCCTTGATAAAGAATCTATTCAAGAATTACTAACTACTATGACCGACTATGAAGTAAAAGAAATGCTGCGTCTCCGGGAGCAGATGGCAAAAACCTCTGTTACAAAATACAAGGCGATGGAGCGTTCAATGTGTAAAGATAATAGGCTTCGCGGAATGATTCAATATTACGGTGCTAACCGAACCGGTAGATGGGCAGGGAGAAACGCTCAGATTCATAACCTACCTAAAAATCACATACCTGATTTGGAACTTGCCAGAAAAGTTCTTATTTCAGGAGATTACGAAATGTTGGAACTGTTATATAAATCTTGGTGATACTTTATCTCAGCTTGTACGAACTGCGTTTATACCATCACCCAGTAACCGTTTTATTGTAGCAGATTTTTCTGCAATTGAAGCCCGTGTAATATCATGGTTAGCCGGAGAAAAATGGCGGCTGGACGTATTTAACAGCCACGGCAAAATATATGAAGCTTCAGCAGCTCAGATGTTTCATGTACCGATTGAATCGGTAACAAAAGGAAGCCCTCTCCGTCAAAAAGGTAAAGTGGCGGAGTTAGCTCTTGGATACCAAGGCCATTCAGGAGCGTTAATCCGAATGGGTGCTCTTGAATCTGGGTTAACTGAGGATGAACTTCCTGAATTAGTAGATAGTTGGCGTCAAGCAAATCCTAAAATTGTACGCTTGTGGAAAATAGTAGAGAAAGCCGCAATTAAAGCTGTAGAAGAAAAAACAGTCGTAGAGATACAACACCGGGTAAAGTTTATTTATGAAAAAGGGATTTTATTTATACAGTTACCATCCGGACGGCGTTTGTCTTACTTAAAAGCGAAGACAGCTATAGGGTCAAAATTCGGAAATAAAGTTATTTCGTACGGCGGTGTAAATCAAAGCAGTAAAAAATGGGTAACGGAAGAAACTTACGGCGGGAAATTGTTGAAAATATAATCCAAGCCATTGCTCGTGATTGTTTAGCTGTGGCACTTATAGAAGTGTCAAAAGCGGGTTATGATGTAGTCGCCCATGTACATGATGAGATTATTATAGACGCGCCTTATAAAGAAGGCGATGTTGAGGAAATTAACACAATTATGTCACGATCACCCGAATGGGCGCAGGGATTGCCTTTAACAGCAGACGCGTACGAATGTGTATTTTATAAAAAGATTAAACATTTGCTTTTTATTAACTTAATTTAACCGCAATTATGAGGTGGTTTCCTTGCAAGTACAAGAAAATAGTATAGAAATTAATTACGACGGTCAATTGAATATTTCAATAGGTAAAAGCCGTAAGGAAATGAATTGGAAGAACAAAG
Organism: Holotrichia oblita; assembly: GCA_023690525.1. Lineage (NCBI taxonomy): Eukaryota > Metazoa > Arthropoda > Insecta > Coleoptera > Scarabaeidae > Holotrichia > Holotrichia oblita. The sequence continues at coordinate 40,176 of JALQSN010000305.1, read as the reverse complement.
AGATGTTATGGTCGGATTTGGTTAAACGTTTATCAGAAACGCATAGAACGGCAGAAACGTACGCTGAATATATAACCTCGCCTAAAACCCAGGCAAGATGAAATAAAAGATGTAGGAGGCTTTGTCGGCGGGCATATCAGCGGCGGACGGCGCAAAGCTGACAGCGTAATGAACCGGCAGATACTTACCCTTGACATAGACTTTGGCACACCGGATGCATTTGATGATTTCGTTATGTTTTACGGTAATGCGTGCGTCTTGTATTCCACCCATAAAAAAACGACCGGGCAATTCAGAGGGCGGTTGATTATACCATTAGACCGCCCCGTCTTTCGGGACGAATATCAGGCAATCGCACGTAAGATTGCTGAAGGACTTGGTATTGATATATTCGATGATACGACTTTTGAACCTTCCAGGCTTATGTATTGGCCTAGTACATCGAAAGACGGAGAATACATATTTAAGTATAACGACGGATTGTTTTTAAGCGCAGATGAGGTTTTGGAGTCTTACTTTGACTGGCACGATGTAAGCAGTTGGCCGATGAGCAGCCGGACAGATAAGAAGGTTATAAGAGATATAAAAAAACAGGGCGACCCGTTAGAAAAACCGGGGCTTATAGGTGCTTTCTGCCGCTGTTTTACCATTCAAGAGGCTATAGAAGCCTTTCTTGATGATGTTTACGAACCTTGCGATAACGGGCGTTATACTTATAAGGAAGGGTCAACAACTGCAGGTTTAGTTACTTATGAAGATAAATTTGCTTATTCACACCACGGAACAGACCCTGCAAGCGGAAAGCTTTGTAATGCGTTCGATTTAATACGCCTTCATAAGTTCGGATTAAAAGACGAGGATGTCAAGGAAAATACAGCAGGTAACAGGCTGCCGTCTTATACCGCTATGGTGGAGTTTGCAAGTAAAATTCCGGAAGTTCGTACACGAGTTGCTACAGAGAAGATTGAAGACGCAAAGGGTGTCTTTCTTGATTTTGAAGTTGAAGAAGAGGATAACACTGACGATACTTGGAAAGGCAATCTTGATGTGGACAGAAAAGGAAATATTTTTTCTACCATTGATAATATTATGATTATTTTGAAAAACGACCCTAAGCTTAAAAATAAGTTTATATTAAACGATTTCAGACATGCGACACTTATTAAGGGGAATCTGCCGTGGAGGAAAATAGACTCTGAAAAACCTTATTTTGAAGATATAGACAGTGCGGGAATGAGGCACTATATGGAAAATGTTTATGGTATAGAAAGTACCAGAAAAATAGAGGATGGTGTTAATTTGTTTTTTATGCAAAATGCTTATCACCCTATAAGGGAATATTTGAATAAACAAGTTTGGGACGGCGTAGAACGGTTAGATACCTTTTTAATTGACTATTTGGGTGCGGATGATACTCCATATATCAGAGCGGTAACAAGGAAATCGTTTACTGCGGCAGTAGCAAGAGTAATGAAGCCAGGGTATTAAGTTTGACTATGTATTAACGTTGATTGGTTCTCAAGGAGCGGGAAAAAGCACGTTAGTATCAAAAATGGGCGGAGAAGGGTTTTCCGATAGTTTTAGTACAGTTATAGGCAAAGAGGCTTATGAACAGATACAGGGTGTTTGGATTGTAGAAATGGGCGAATTAGCTGGGTTAAAAAAGGCCGAAATCGAAACGGTAAAGCACTTTATAAGTAAGCAGGAAGATATCTTCCGGCCGCCTTACGGTAAACGAACAGCGCATTATCCGCGCCAATGTGTGTTTTTCGCAACCACAAACAAAGGTGATTTTTTAAAAGACCCAACCGGAGCAAGGCGGTTCTGGCCGGTTGATGTGCGGGTGCGAGAGCCTGTAAAATCGGTATTTACAGACCTTGATAGCAGTACAGTAGGGCAATTATGGGCAGAAGCTGTATACCGGTTTAAATGTGGGAAGAACTGTTCCTTTCGCCCGCCATAGAAGCGTTAGCGAAGGATGAGCAGGAAAGCCACAGTGAAGAAAACAGTAAAATAGGTTTAATTCAAGAATATTTGGATAAAGAGATACCTCACAATTGGTATTCCTTGGATATGTGGCAGCGTCGAAACTATATTCAAGGCGGTCAGGATGATTTTCAACCGTCAGAAAAGACGATTAAAAGAAATAAAGTATGTATCGCTGAAATCTGGTGCGAATTATTTCAAGGCGATTTAAAAAATTTAGATAAAATACGAGCGTCAGAACTCCGTGATACGATGCGAAAAATTGAAGGTTGGAACGAATACGATCTTAAAAAAGATAAAGGCAGACTAAAATTTGGCAGTTTTTACGGCAGGCAAAAAGCTTATGTCAGAGTAGATAATCGAACCACAAATCAGTAAAAAGAAGCCATTTAATTAAATGCGCTATACCCTGTAAAAAAATGTAATAAAACCACCGTACCATAAAAAATTCCTCTCGGGTACGGTGAGGGGTACGGCTGTAAATATTGAAAAATGGCGGTTTTTATATTAATAGTACCACAGTACCACTTATTTATTAAATAATAAAATATATGTAATTAGAGTATATATATACGCTCTAATCGCAAATATGTCATACGCGTGTGCGTGGGGTGTTTTGGGGTACGTCAAATCGAGGTGAAAAGCATGAATGAAAAAACGTTAGAACGTCGACTCCGTGAAACGGTTAAACAAAGAGGCGGATTAGCTTTGAAGATATGGGCGGTATCCTTTACCGGCTTACCAGACCGACTCGTGTTGATGCTTGGCGGACACGTATATTTCGCAGAAATTAAATCAACCGGTAAGCAGCCGGAGGAACACCAAAAATCAGTACATAAACTTTTACGGAATCTTGGCTTTTTAGTAGCTGTGATTGATAGCACGGAGGCGTTAAATAAATTCTTGGAGGATATAACCGATGTTAACAGCTAAGGATATGCACCCTTACCAAAATCATTCCGTGAATTTTATTCTTGATAACCTTTATTGCGGCCTTTTTCTTGACCTTGGTTTAGGTAAAACCGTTACTACCCTGACGGCTATTGATAAACTCCTGAATGATTATTACGAAGTCAACAAAGTATTGGTTGTCGCACCTTTACGGGTTGCGCAAGATACTTGGGCGACGGAGATAGATAGGTGGGAGCACCTTAAACACTTAAAACTATCCAAGGTATTAGGGACTGAAAAACAACGCAAGGAAGCTCTTAGAGTAAAAGCTGATATATACATCATCAACCGGGATAACACACCTTGGTTGGTAAGCTTTTACGATTCTGCTTGGCCTTTCGATATGGTGGTAATCGACGAGCTTTCGAGTTTTAAATCACCGAAATCCTTGAGGTTTAAAACATTACGGCAGGTTCGGCCATTAATAAAAAGGGTTGTCGGCTTAACCGGTACGCCTGCGCCAAACGGTTTAATAGATTTATGGTCGCAGATTTATTTGTTGGACAGAGGCGAGAGATTATTTAAAACTGTCGGACAGTACCGCGATACATATTTTAATCCCGGAAGGCGTAACGGAGCTGTGATTTACGATTACAAGCTTAAAGGTGAGGGGGAACAACGGATACACGATAAGATATCTGACATTTGTATCTCAATGAAAGCCGCCGATTATATAGATTTGCCGGAACGGATAGACCGAACGGTCGAATTAGAATTCCCGGAGAAAATTAAAAAGCAGTATGAGGATTTTGAACGTAAACAAGTTCTGGCTTTGATGGACGGAGAAATTACAGCGTTAAACGCTGCGGCGTTGTCTAACAAACTTCTTCAATTCGCAAACGGCGCGGTATATGACGAATTTAAAGAACCGCACGAAGTCCATAAATTAAAGCTAGACGCACTTGAAGAAATACTTGATACCGCGAACGGTCAGCCGGTGCTAGTGTTTTATACCTACAAGCATGATGCTGCTCGCATTATAGCAAAATTTAAAAAATATAAACCTCGATGTATGGGTAAAAATACAACGGACGATATTAAAGCGTGGAATTCAGGTGAGATATCTTTGCTTTTAGCGCATCCCGGAAGCGCAGGACACGGTTTAAATCTTCAAGCAGGCGGACACATCATTGTTTGGTTTGGTCAAACATGGAGTTTGGAGTTATATCAGCAGGCTAACGCGAGATTACACCGACAAGGTCAAAAAAATACGGTGATAGTACATCACCTGATGGCAAGGGATACGATGGACGTTGATGTTCTTAACGCTTTGCAGGGCAAAGCTGATAAGCAAGAAGCGTTATTATCTGCTGTTAAAGCTAGGATTGATAAATATAAGGCTTTAAAACAATAAAACAGGCACTAAAAATTACACCCGTTTATCACCAACCTTAAGCGTCTAAGCCGCTTAAATAATTTAATATATCTTCTTCGCTTTCAAAGTTCTCACCACTGCGCAAAACGATTTCTTGAGTATCTTGGGGAGCGAATTGAAATAACGTGATGTTTTTAAGTCTAACATGATATCACCTGCAGATTGATTTGATTATATGGGTTTATACAGGAATCTAATTCCGTTTTACTTTTTCAATTATTTCTGATGTTTTAAATAAACAAAAACAAATTATAATACTTTAAGTTTTTCTAAATCTTGTTCAATCAAGTAGTCACCATTAGTATCAATAAAATCCATTAATGTTGTCTCCAATCAGTTTATTTATAAAATAACGTAAATTGGTAATTATTAAAATATAATGCTAGGAATTATTAAAGTAAAGGAGTTTAGAACAACGGATAATAAAGTTAATTTTATTCTAAAGGGGGAATGTAAAAGTTCACTCGAACCAGTATCAATTGCGGAAAATGTAAATCCTATGCATTGACCGTTCAAACAATCAATCTAATATTTTGATCGATCGGAGAATAAAGAGTGCAAAAATTGATTGTTGCTTTAGCGAATTGATGAAATACATAGCGAAACTAATTCACTTAAAACATAAATCCCCTATTAGCTAGTGATGAAAAGATTAAATATTAAACCAAATGTACCGGACAACAAAAGAAATTTATCACAAGCGTTTGAGATGAAAAAAATTGGTGGCAAAAATGAAATTTATAAACTTAACAAGAGATAATGAGGATGCGATTATGAAGAGTATTTAAAACGGAATTATAGACCATGATACAAATAAAATTTCAGATTGATGGATTTAGAAAATGTTTGCAATGTTGCTATACAATCTTAAAACGCAAAAACAGATAATAGAAATGCGTTATTTTAAAGGTTCAAACGGAGCGCAAATTGCAAATGAATTAGGAATCACAAAGCAATTGTTTCAAAAGGAAAGATGTTGCAATAAACCAATTAAATAATAATATTACAATTTCATTACAAATTTCAAAAAGTCAACTAAAATAGTTGACAACGTTATTTTGACGCTGTATAATAAAAAACTTTATATTTTTGGCGGCTCATTTCCGCAATGAAGCCGCAGTGGGTTCTGTGATATAGTGTAGACTCGAAAAATCAAATTCCTCTTCGAAGAAATTTCACATTATAAGTTTAAAGAGTTGCATAGAGCTAATATAAGCCGTCCTGATTATAGGGCGGTTTTTTCGTGGAGAAAATCTATGAGTGAAACTATAGAAGATATGAAAAATATGTTTATCAATGAAATGGGAGACGTAATTGTTGTTGATGTAAGCGGATGTCAATTAAAACATTGCAAGCATATAGCATTACGGCATATTATCCGCTTGCAATCAAAGATACAAATAATAAAATGGATTTTAAATCCATACAAGTAAAAATATCAGATACAGAACAACGCAGCTTTAAAATTCCTTTGAATACAACTGGACGGGAATTGCAAATGGGTATTTTATCCGACCCGTTGTTAAAGGGTTTTGAAAAAATGTGAAAACATAGAACTTTATCGATTTTTGTTATGGAGTGGTAATCATGAATAAGCCATACCGTCAATGTAAATATCCCGGCTGTACGGATATAACAAAGGAATCGTATTGCGTGAAACATTATAAGAAAAATGAGGCATATGAATATGACCGTAATAGAAGAGATAAAGAATCTAAACGGTTCTACACAAGCGTAGCATGGTTAAAGTGTAGGGATATGGCATTAGTGAGAGATAATTACCTATGCCAAAAGTGTTTTATAAAAGGAATATTGACACCTGCAAAAATCGTACACCACAAGAAAGAATTAAAATATCATAGCGAAGAAGCACTGTCAGTTGAAAATTTAATCTGTCTATGTACTTCTTGCCATAATAAAATTCACAGGAAAAAATCATAGAGGATATCCCCGCCCTATGCCGAGGTTTTACAAGGCACTCTAGCTTGACCGAAGGGTGTATCTAGCGCATAAAAAATTCCCACATCAGCTTTTGAGAGGAGATGAGCTTAATGCCAACACCGGTAAAGCCGTTTACAGTTTTATCTAACGAAAAAAAGTCACATCGTACTAAATCAGAATTGAGTCAGCGAAAACAAGCGGAAGAAGCACTTTTAACCGGAAAATCGTTAAAAGTTCATTCTGAGGTTAAAAATAATCAAGCAGCCTATAAAGAATTTAAGCGTATAAATGGGCTGCTACAAAACATAGGTAAAAATGATGCGATATACGAATCCGTTATAAATCGGTATTGCTTGATGTATGCTGAATGCCTTGATTTTGAGAATAAACGCGAAGCTTTTTATAAGGATTTGCAAGAACTAATACAAGACAGAGAAACGCTTATCAGCAACGATGAAATAAGCTTGAGCGAATACCATAAATTAAAACAAGGTTTACAAAATTCTATCATAAATCTTGACCGGCAGGTTCAAGCTAAACGCAAAATGCTTTTAGATATTGAAAAAGAAAATATTATGACTATCGCTGCGGCACTTCGCTCTATCCCTAAAAAGGCTCAAGCAGAAGCAGACCCGAATGAGGAGTTGTTTGGATAATGAATCACCCTACAACACAATACGCACTGGATGTAGTTTATGGCTCTCTTAAAAATAAAATATGTAAATGGGAGAAGCTTGCTTGTGAGAGACATCTTTCGGATTTAGAAAAACAGAATACACAGGAATTCCCTTATATATTTGACGAATCGCGTGCAAATAGGATTTTTCAATGGTTTAGCTTGTGTCGGCATGTACGAGGGGTCTTATCAGGGAAAACCAATTGAATTGCTCGATTGGCAAAAATTTGACTTAGGTTGCTCTTTTGGTTGGGTAAGAAAAAACACGGGTGCACGCCGGTTTAAAATATCTTTTGAGGAACGTGCTAGAGGAAATGTAAAATCTACTGAAAAATCAGGAGAATGTTTATATTTTATGTGTTCTGATTGCATATACCCACCGGAGCAACCGGAAAAAAAGGTTTATGAAATGATGCCGGAAATCGAATGTGCCGCAGTAGACCGAGATCAGGCTAAACGGGTTTGGGGAGACGCTCGCGCTATGGCGTTGGCTTCCCCGGATATAGCAAAGAGGCTTGATGTAAAAGAGCATACTATTAAGCATAATACTAGGCAAGGTTATATTAGAGCGTTGTCTAAAGAAACGAAAAATAAGGACGGGGGTGCTCCTTGTGCCGTTGTTATAGATGAGTACCATGAACACAGAACATCGGAAATAAAGGATACACTAAAAAACGGATTTGGTAAACGTAATCAGTCATTTATGAGGATTATTACAACAGCAGGCAAAGACGCAGAAAATAATCCATGCAAAAAGGAAAGAGATATAGCTATTAAAATTCTTTCCGGAGAGATTATTGACGAGACATATTTTATTATGATTCGGGAGCTTGACGAAGACGACGACCCGCACGATGAAACTAAATGGTGTAAACCAAATCCGGTTTTACGTACTGATAATGAATACTCAAAAAATTTATACAGCGAAATTAAAGCGGAGCACGATTTAGCTTATGGGAGCGGTGACCCTGATAAAATACGGACATGGTTAATAAAACGTATGGATAAGTGGCAGTCTGACAGCGAAGAAAAATATTTTACTGCTGAGCTTATGGAAAAATGGAAAGCGTTAGCCGTTCCGAGGCATGAATTTATGGAAATCGTTAGAGGAGCTGAATGTTTTGTTGGCGGGGATTTATCTAAAACGATTGACCTAACAGCAGTTGCTCATGTTTTTAACCTTCCGGATGGGAGGACGGCTATATCGGCTCACGGGTTTATTCCTCAAGAGAGAGCCATACAGCATGAACAATCCGACAGAGTTCCATATAATTATTGGGCTTCCGAAGGATGGTGTACGTTAACTTCCGGTTCAGTTACGGATTATCATTATATAAAAACATACATACAGGACAAAGAATTTGATGAATCGTGGAGAATGAAAGAATTTTGTTACGACCCGTACAATGCCTCGCACCTTTCACAGGAATTATCTGCCGAATACGGTGAACAGGCTATATTAGAGGTACGTCAAGGGGTGCAGACTTTATCTCTGCCAACAAAACGATTCCGTGAAATGGTATTACAAGGCAAAATAGTACATGATGGGAATCCATTACTGACTTGGTGCTTATCAAATGCGGTTGAGATTAAGGATAACAACGAAAATATTAAATTATCCAAGAAATACAAAGATGATAGTCAACGTATTGACCTTATGGCTGCCGTTATTAATGCGATGTCACGTTCGATAAATTTTACTGCCGAACCGGGTGATGTGGAAGTATGGACTTTCTAAGGAGGGATGCGTTTTGGGGGTAGTTAATAGAGTTAAAAATTTATTTACATCAAAGCGGAGCAAGGTTGATGACGACCCTTTTATTAAGTGGTCTTCTCCGCGTAACATTTTCACATCGAAAAGCGAGTATATTTTGGCAAATAATGAGACTATATTTGCCGCAATAACAAAACTATCGAACGCAATGTCAAGCTTACCGTTAAAATTATACGAAGGTCTGGAAGTTCAAAAAGAAAATAGATTAAATTATCTAATGTCAACCGCGCCAAATGACAATATGACAAGTTTTCTATTTATTCAAACAATGGAAACGCTGCGGAATGTATATGGCAATGCATACGCACTAAAGCGGTACGATTCATCTTTTTGTGTGGATGGGCTTGATATACTTAATCCTGCATTGGTTGAGCCTGTTATCGAGGAGAGGAGTAAAGAACTCTATTATAAAGTAAATGCTCCTGATAAAGCTTATTATTTACACAATAATGAAGTTGTTCATGTTAAGCATATTTCAATTGGGCTTAAGGGTATCAGCCCGATAAACGTATTAAAAAATACCGTTGAATATGATAATAAAATCCGGCAGTTTAGCATTTCACAAATGGATAGTTCTATAAAGGCTTCGTTAGTTTTGAAAGTGTCAACTAACATGGATAAAGATAAAAAAGCAGATTTAAAGAAGCAATTTGAAAAATTTTATTCTCAAAACGGCGGCGTGATAATTCTTGAAAGCGGATATAGCTTAGACCCTATTAATACCGAATTTATTGACCCTAAAATATTTGAGATAGAAAAAATAACAAGAGAACGCGTTGAACTGGTATTTAATATACCTTCAAATAAATTCGGAAAACAAGTTGATTTAAATAATGAACAACAGTCTCTACAGTTTATTCAAGATACAATATTACCGATTGTTCGGCAATATGAACAGGAGTTTGATAAAAAATTACTAACGGAGGAAGAAAAGAGAAAAGGCTATTATTTTAAATTTAATTTGAATGGCTTGTTAAGAGCTGACTTAAAAACCCGCGCGGAATTTTACTTTAAGGGTATCCGTTCGGGTTTTTTAACGCCTAATGAAGCTAGGAATTTAGAGGATAAACCGCCGTTAGAAGGAGCTTTCCAATCAAAAGTCAAGCTAAAAATGAATAAAAATCACAGGTAATTATACCCATGGATAAACATGGCTTTTGACAAAACAATAAGACCATTGTCAAATGACAATAGTCGACAAAGTTCGTGGAGCTTTGCCCCACACCCCAGAGTTTATCGCTTTTGTTTTCCTTACCGAATGAAAAAGCGGTTAACCAGTTACCAGCGAACCTAATCGTTCACAAGTTACAGAATCAACCGCTTCATTCGTATAAGCCAAACCTTGCAAACCGCTCATGTCGCACTCCTGCGTTGCACTATCCTGTCTGCAAGTAAAAGCATTACTATTATTATCAGTTGATAAAGGGGTTATACATGCAAGGGATACTTCACTAGTACAGCGTTGCGCAAGTAACGCTTAAAAAAAACTTCCTTTATTCTTTTTTCTGATATAAAATAGTATCAGATCATTGGAGGGGGATGTTAATTCATGCGAATGAAAACAATAGATACGATACCATGTTTAACTGAAAAAACAAGAGAGATATTGAATTCTTTGTCCAGAAGCCGAGCAATTTCTGCAAGTTTAGTACAGCGATCGCGAATTATCTTGTTAGCGGCAAGCGGGGTTACAAACAAACAAATAGGAGCAGAAGTAAAGTTGCATCCATAAATGTGGCCACTTGGAGGAATCGTTTTCTGGACAATATAGTATTCTTAGATGAAATTGAAAATGCATCTCCTGAAAAACTATATGATGAAATAGTATCTGTTTTATCTGATGAAGACCGTTCTGGCACACCGCATAAATTTACAACTGAACAAATTTTGAAAATTATAGACCTCGCATGTAAAAATCCTGAAGACTTTGGATATGAAGCAAGCCATTGGAGTCTTAATCTTTTGGTCTTAGAAAGCAAAAGACAAGGGCTCGTTAATGACATTTCAGCCAAAACTGTTAGTCGTTTTTTAAAATACGGCAGATCTCAAACCACATAAAATACGCTATTGGCTGCATTCATCTGAAAAAGAAGAAAGCCCTGAAACATTTGCAAACAAAGTAAACGAGATCTGTGACGTGTATATTAATGCCGAGGAACTGTTCCAAAATGGAATAAATGTTGTTTCAACGGACGAAATGACAGCAATCCAAGCATTAGAACATAAATATCCAGACAAATTGCCTTTACTGGGTCAGTTTGCAAAAATGGAATTTGAATATATCCGTCATGGAACAACCAGCATGATCGGTTTTTTTAACGTTGCACAAGGAAGTCTTTACCCACCTTATTTAAATCAGACCCGAAATGAAGAAGATTTTTGTAAAGCAGTAAGTGAACTCATTGCTACAGAGAATGAGCGTACTTGGATATTTGTCTGCGATGGTTTAAATACACATAAATCAGAATCATTAGTAAGGCTTGTGGCAGACGTCTGCAATATTGATATTGATTTAGGAGTAAAAGGCAAATCGGGAGTTCTGGAAAGCATGGAAAGTCGTGCAGAATTTCTTCACGACCCATCTCATAGAATTCGTTTTATATATACACCTAAACATAGTTCTTGGATGAACCAAATAGAAATATGGTTCGGTATAATCAATCGAGCCTTATTAAAGCGTAAAAGTTATATTTCTGTTGAAGCCTTACAGGATAGTATCCTGCGTTTTATCGCTCAATACAATCTTACGGCACATCCTTTCAAATGGACTTACGCTGGAGTGCCACTAACTGTCTAGGTTTTATTAAGCATTACTTAAGCAATGCTGTACTAGCAGAATCAATGGCGGTTGTATCAGATTCTGAGGAAATTGAATCTACAGAATCCATGCATTCTTTAACGCGAGCGTAATACACTCGTAGAAATTTGTTGCAAGCAGCAGTCATATAAACATAGTAGTTCTTGCCTTCAGAACGTTTTTTATCAAGAAATTGATACACAGGTTCTTCAGCAGGCGAATTTAACAAATGACATTCGACAACTTGGTAAACCGTTTTGCGGATAAGCGCATCGCCGCTGCGAGAAATATTTCCGCTTACTGATACTTTTTTGCCAGAGTCGTTTTTATCCGGATCAACACCAGCATAAGCGACAAGAGAACGTTTACTTTCAAATCTGCGAACGTCGCCGATTTCGCCAATAAGTTTTGCTGCAAGAGTTTCACCAACGCCATAAAAAGCTACCACAGTTTCATATTCGGGCAATTGTTTTGCAAGATTTATCATTTCTTGACGTAACTTTTCTACTCGAATTGAAATTTGTAAAATATGATTTGCGGCATCAGCTACAAGCATTTTTGTGAAGTCGTTTTTTTGCATAGTGGTGAGGTTATCTCGTGATATAGTGTGAATCTTGGAAGCAGTTGCTTCATCAAAAATATACCGGTTCTTTTTACAGAATTTTTTTATATTTATCGATAAATTTGCTTAGACTTAGCGTGCTCACACAATCATTGTGCCAAAACTCAATAACAAAATCTATCAGTTTCTGATGTCCGTTTGATTTTGTTGAGTATTTAAAAAACTCATCAATACGAGGAAAACGCGTTCAAGAAGAGAATACAGCCTGTTTTTATGAGCAATCAGGGTTTTATCTTCAAAACTAAACTGCCGCACTAAAGATTTTAGGTTATCCCGGGTTGCCTCTGTTGCTGTGTAATTGCGCAATTCCTCACGATTATCAAGAGCATAGCGTGCAATTTTCATTGAATCTTTTTTATCGGTTTTTACCTTTCTTAATGAATTGTTGCCATAGTCATGTACTAATACAGGATTCACTACCGACACGTTAATGCCTGCATCAACTAATGTTTGTGCAACTACTTGATAGTATACCCCTGTATGTTCCATTACAACATGTGCATTGTTATATTTTTCTACAAATGAAACCAATTCCGCCAAACTGGTTTTATTATGAAAAATATCAAACGGCTTTTGTAGAATTTTTTACCTTCTCCAACAGCTGCTACTGTACTTTTACCTTTGGAAATGTCGATTCCTATTGCTACCATTTTTATGTCCTCCTTGTATCGGTTTTCCGTCTTTATCACTGCCGATTCAATCTCCGGTCATACGAACGCAAGGTTCTACTTTCCGAAACCGAACACCGGGTCGTGAGACGGTCGATTAGCTCCATTTCGAGCGCTTAGCTCTTGGTGATTTTCATCGTCCGGTACTCACAGTATTGCCCAATTTTAACAGTGGTGATCAGGTGCGTTTGCAATTCGCTCCCTTCGTTTGACCACAACTTTATTATAGGAGGTGAAAGGGTGTAGCATACAGATAAACAAATAGCTGACGCTATGGTACAAATTAACGATAAAAAAAGCGGTGATATTTTAGGTACACATAAAGTACAGCGTACGGCAAACGGGTATGCGCCAGTCACCGAAGAAACAGAACAAAAATTTACAATTATGTCGGCGCAAGAGCTTCAAAATGCAGACTTGCCTCAAATTCGGTTTATAGTCAATGAAATAATTCCTCAAGGACTTGCTCTTTTGTGTGCTCCATCAAAGTATGGCAAAAGTTGGTTCACGCTAGATTTATGTTTATCCGTGGCAGAAGGAGAACCGTTTTTAAGTTTCAAAACTGAAAAATGCGGAGTGCTGTATTTGGCACTCGAAGATTCTTACAGACGGTTAAAAACGCGAATGAATGCTATCCTTAAGAATCGAACCGCTCCGGAAGGTTTTGATTATGCGATAAACGCACCGACACTCGACAATGGACTTGAAGCATATCTGCGACAATATATAAATACTCACCAAGGTGTTGGATTGATAGCAATAGATGTTTTGCAAAAAATCCGCTCAACTTCAAGGCAAGGAAATAACGCTTACGCCGCTGAATATGCCGATTTGAGCATTTTAAAACGAATAGCAGACGAATTTAATATTGTTATATTACTTCTGCACCATAACCGAAAAATGGCAGATGAAAGCGACCCATTTAATATGATATCCGGTACAATGGCACTAATGGGGACTGCGGATACTTCATTAATACTTTACCGTGAGAAGCGCACAGACGAACAAACGACACTCAGCGTAACCGGGCGTGATGTTGAAATGAATAGTTATAAAATAACATGGGATAAACAAACATGTAGGCAAAAGCTAATCGGAAATGTTGAAACTATTCAAGCCGCCAGTGAAGAAGATGAATATTATAGCGAGCCGGTAGTAGTTACAATTAAAGCATTGATGAAAGATAGCCCGGCGGGGTTTTCAAAAACTGCGAGTGAATTTATTACTGAGATGTCAAAACATGCAAGCGTATTATTCAAGGATACACCTGAAAAATTGGGTAAGCACTTTACTAAGCTTGAACCGAAGCTTTTTCATTATGATGGCATAACACATAAAAAAGACAGGCGTTGCCATAGCTTTAGTCATGATAAGGGGAATATTATAATGTTTCCTCAATTGACGCAAGAGGATGTTTAGCGACACGTGTAATTGGTAATAATCTCCAATATAAAAAAAGGAGAGATTACAATGACACGATTAAGCAAAGAAAAATTAGAACTGGCGAAAGCCATCAACAGCGAGTGCAAGACACCGGCAGATGTAACATCATTATTAAAAAAAATTATTCGGCGGTGCGCTGGAGCAAATGTTAGAAGCCGAGATAGAAGAGCATTTGGGCTATGAAAAACACAGCGCAAAAGGAGATAACACAGGCAACAGCCGAAACGGATTTAACAAGAAAACCTTACAATCTGAATGGGGAGAAGTAGAATTATCAACTCCTCGCGACAGAAATGGAACATTTCAACCAAAACTCATCAAAAATCGCCAAACTCGGACAGATGATTTAGAAACCCGCGTGTTGGCGATGTATGGAAAAGGAATGAGTACGCGGGAAATAGAAGAATATATCAAAGACATCTATGGAGCAGAAGTATCACCAAGTTTAGTAAGTAAAATCACAGATAAAATCATGCCGGAAGTACGTGAATGGCAGAGTCGTCCATTAGATGATGTATACCGGTTGTGTTTTTTGACGGAGTATGGTTCAAAAGGAAGAACAGAGGTAAAGTTACGAAGAAATGCGTATATTCGGTTCTTGGCATAACGGTTGAGGGCAAGAAAGACATTTTAGGTATATGGGTAGCCGAAAGTGAAAGCGCAAGTTTTTGGGTAAGTGTTTTTAACGATTTGAAAAATCGTGGGGTGAGACATTTTAATTGCCTGCCACGACAACCTGACAGGCTTCTCAAAGGCTTTGGAAACAGCATACCCTCGAACGGAAAACCAACTTTGTATTGTTCATCAGATTCGCAACTCATTAGCATTTGTTAATTACAAAGACCGCAAAGCAGTAGCGGCAGATTTAAAATTGATATATACTGCAGCAAATATTGATGAAGCAGAGTATCAATTAGAGGTTTTTCGGGAAAAATATGACAAGAAGTATCCTTATATTATAAAATCTTGGGATGAAAACTGGGTTGAACTGTCTGTATTCTTCAAAGGAAGAAAAAGATGCCGTCAGAAGGTTGATTTATACAACTAACCCTGGCTGAAGGATTTGACAGAATGCTTCGCAAATACACAAAAACTAAAACAGTATTTCCTACTGACGATTCTTTGATTAAGTCGATTTATATGTCAATTCAAGAAATCAACAAGAAGTGGACAACGTCAGTTATAGGTTGGACAGAAATTTGGGACAGTTTACTATCTTCTTTGAGGACAGACTTCGCGGGATTAGAATTGCTTAAAAACTGAAAACCGTGGAGCTCTGCCCCACCCCGAGGTTTATCCGCTTCGGGCATTACCGGTAAATGGAAAGGCGACAAGCTTTTTGTACTTATCGCCTTTACCGTATAAAGCCACGGCAAGCGTCGGGTCGCACCTCTGCGTTGCCCTGCTTTATGCCGTAATAAAATTGTTGACATAAACATGTGAGATTAAACCAATTACACAGATAAAAAACATTCCCTGACGCGAGGATGTTTAGCGACACGTGTAATTGGTAATAATCTCCAATATAAAAAAAGGAGAGATTACAATGACACGATTAAGCAAAGAAAAATTAGAACTGGCGAAAGCCATCAGCGAACGAGTGCAAAACACCGGCAGATGTAACATCATTATTAAAAGAATTATTCGGCGGTGCGTTGGAGCAAATGCTGGAAGCCGAGATAGAAGAACATTTGGGATATGAAAAACACAGCGCAAAAGGAGATAAAACAGGCAACAGCCGAAATGGATTTAACAAAAAACCTTGCAATCCGAATGGGGAGAAGTAGAATTATCAACTCCTCGCGACAGAAACGGAACATTTCAACCAAAACTCATCAAAAACCGACAAACTCGGACAGATGATTTAGAAACCCGTGTATTGGCGATGTATGGAAAAAGGAATGAGTACGCGAGAAATGAAGAATATATCAAAGACATCTTATGGATCGGAAGTATCACCAAGTTTAGTAAGTAAAATCACAGACAAAATCATGCCGGAAGTACGTGAATGGCAGAGTCGTCCATTAGACGATGTATACCGGTTGTGATTTTTGACGGGGTATGGTTCAAAGGAAGAACAGAGGGTAAAGTTACGAAGAAATGCGTATATTCAGTACTTGGAATAACGGTTGAGGGCAAGAAAGACATTTTAGGTATATGGGTAGCCGAAAGTGAAAGCGCAAGTTTTTGGGTAAGTGTTTTTAACGATTTGAAAAATCGTGGGGTAAAGGACATTTTAATTGCCTGCCACGACAACCTGACAGGCTTCTCAAAGGCTTTGGAAACAGCATACCCTCGAACGGAAAACCAACTTTGTATTGTTCATCAGATTCGCAACTCATTAGCATTTGTTAATTACAAAGACCGCAAAGCAGTAGCGGCAGATTTAAAATTGATATATACTGCAGCAAATATTGATGAAGCAGAGTATCAATTAGAGGTTTTTAGGGAAAAATATGACAAGAAGTATCCTTATATTATAAAATCTTGGGATGAAAACTGGGTTGAACTGTCTGTATTCTTCAAATACCCGGATGCCGTCAGAAGGTTGATTTATACAACTAACCCTGTGGAAGGCTTCCACAGAATGCTTCGCAAATACACAAAAACTAAAACAGTATTTCCTACTGACGATTCTTTGATTAAGTCGATTTATATGTCAATTCAAGAAATCAACAAGAAGTGGACAACGTCAGTTATAGGTTGGACAGAAATTTGGGGACAGTTTACTATCTTCTTTGAGGACAGACTTCGCGGAGTTAGAATTGCTTAAAATCCGAAAACCTTGGGGCTCTGCCCCAAACCCCGAGTTTTTCCGCTTCGGGCATTACCGGTAAATGGAAAAGCGACAAGTCTTTTAACTTATCGCCTTTACCGTATAAAGCCACGGCAAGCGTCGGGTCGCACCTCTGCGTTGCCCTGCTTTATGCCGTAATAAAATTGTTGACATAAACATGTGAGATTAAACCAATTACACAGATAGAAAAACATTCCCGAGTCAAGCGGCCTGCCTAGCTGTGTCGCAAACACAAGGTCATTATTTTCATAAGCAGAACCTATTTTTAAGCGTTGTTCCGTTTGTTTGCGCTTAATGTCTTTGAGCAATGCAGTAATGTTAGGTAGAAGGGGAATTGTCCTAATACTGGACTTTGTTTTAGGAGTGCCGAATGTTTTTTGCCATTTTGCTTCCAAGTCGTCAAAATCCTTAGTGACGCTCATAGTCCGGGATACGTGCAATACTTCATCTTCAAAATTAATGTCATTCCACGTGAGCGCAAGCAGCTCTCCAAGCCGTAAGCCTGTGCCGAGGTCAAGCATAAATACTTCCCCCATATAAACAGTTTGAGCGGCTTCAATGAAGCGGTTTTGTTCCTCTTGTGAGAGTATTTTCATTTTCTTTTTTTCCAATTTAGGTAGGATTATCTTTGTAGCTGGATTCTTTAAAATAAGGTCATTGTCTACAGCCTGTCTTAATGCTGAATGAATTACATGATACGTACCTCTAATTGAAGCGCTGGAAACGCCTGTAACACTAAGTTCGTTAATTAATTTTTGTAGCGTATCCGTTCTTAAATCTTTTAGCTTGCAGTCGCCTATACGGGGTTTAATAAATCTTTCAAATCTCATGGAGTAGTTGCCGTATGTAGTCGGTTTAAGTGAAAACTTTTTATACTCTTTAAGCCAAATATCTAGCCATTGTGCTACGGTCATTTTGGAAGGTTCAATATAATTACCGTTATTTACTTCATTTAAAGCGGCAGTTATTTTCTTCTGAACCTCTGCTCTGGTATTACCGTAGAAAGCTTTTCGCTTTTGTTTGCCGTTTGTGTCCTTGCCTACGGTGATTCGCGCCCACCATGTTCCATCAGGACGTTTTGAGATAGTTCCTTCTCCTTGTCCACGTTTAGCCATTAAAACACCATCCTTTTTTACTTAATGCAATGAAATATAAGCATATATGTTGCTCTTATGTGTTACTCGTGTTACTAAGTGCCGAAAAGCCCGTTATTACTATGAAAACTTGGTAACACATTCGTAAAAAACTGTGTTATTCATGTGTTACCAAGCCTATTTTATGTGTTACCGATGGGCGAATATCAGGTAAACAACCAACAATCGCCTTTAAGCCATATCTTGAAATCATAAAAAGGCATTTCGCCCTCTTGTGTGTCTGCTAACTTTTTTTTAGCTTCAACACACCAAAATTTAAACCGTTCTTCAATGTCGGGGATATTCTTGTTCCGAAGCTTTTTAGCGTTCTGTGTTTTATATGCCGTCCTGTAAGCCTTTAATGCGGCATCAGAACCTATTTTATCTTCATATCCAAGTTCTTTGCAGGTCTTGCCTTTTATATAGAGGTTATTGCAATAACCCTCATCACTACGTGAAGTAGGAATAAACAATTTGCCGCAGTTTCTGCATTTAGCAATGAGTATATTTTGTCGAACCATAGTCATAAAAGATGAATAGAAAAGGTCTTGATAATTCCCATCAATCTCAATTATTTCATCAAGAGATATTTCTTTATCATTCAGCGAATCTATTATTCCATCTATATTATCAGAGGGGAAAGCCGGAACATTTTCGCTTAATTCTGTTGCACTCGTCCATTGGCTAAATATAGATTGGCAACCATACATATGGAAGTACAAAAACAGTCTTTTGACAGGTGAAAAAACAACCAAATCTACAGTACGTCCACTTGATAATGTAATGGTTTTTTTTCTGTTAAGACAAAAATCCACCATATCCTTAAAACGCTTTGTAGTCTTGTCAAGTGAAATAAGCCTTACATAAAATTCCGAAAAATGTTGGACAAAATCGTTCCAGCTTAAATTAAAATCATTTTCCCCAAAGTCAATAATTGCTTGCTCAATTGAACCTATCACTTCATCTAAATCTTTTATTTGTGTGAAAAAGCAAATATCACGTTGGGAAAGTTCCCCTCTAACTACCTCAAGCGTGTCCAAATTGTTTTTTAATGCCGTTAAGTCGAGCCTTGATTTAATGCTAGCGGCTCTATTGCTGTATTCGTCTTTTTTGAAATACAAATGAATTTTTGAGTTTTCAAAAAACTCTTTAGTATCAACACCTTTTACAAGCACAACTTTAGCGGCAAATTTATGAAGAAGCTCAATAAGAACATCATCAATATTCATTATGTCAATAAATTTGCTTCCGAGTGGTCTGTCTGATTGGTATTTATAAAATACTTCATTAGAACCTTGAGATTCACTAACGACAAAGCATTCAGTAAGGTTCACAGTGTCGTAGCGTATAAAGGCGCGTAACGAAATATGCAAGCCATAATCTGGATCGTTGAGCTTATTCGCAAAATAATCTAAGCCATAATCTTCAATATTTTTTGTGTTCATAATAGCACTCTCCTTAGACACAAAGCATTTATTCAAAAATCCGTATTAGACATTCGAAATAATTTTATTTATGTCTTGATTTCTCCATAAACTTATTATATGCTATAGACATTAAAAATACAATATATTTTTGTCTAAATAATTTTCCTAAAGGAGATGTTTGTCCATGGAACAAAAATTAAGAAGTTACGAAGATTTTCCGGCGCTTCTGGGAATTAAAGAATTGCAACAAGTATTTCCGCTCTCCAGAGCAGGGATATATAACCTCATGAACAGCCAAGGCTTTCCGCTCATTAGAATTGGAAAAAGAATGGTAGTGCCAAAGGAAGGGCTTATAGATTGGCTGAAACAAAACACAGAAATGAAAACAGTGTAAAAAAACTTATAGAAAGGCGGTGAAAAATTGACCATTGACAATATAATCGGCAGTTTAAAGCACGTAAAAGGCAGTAACAAGCAATACACAGCGTTATGTCCGGCACATGACGACCAGAGCAACAGCCTTTCAATATCCGAATCAAGCGACGGTAAAACCCTTATTCATTGTCATGCCGGATATAGCGTTGAATCAATTGTACAAGCATTGGGGCTTAAAATGACAGACCTGTTCCCAGAGAATAAAGAGGATAAGCCTAAAAAAACACAGCGTCCAAAATATGCGTCGGCAGAAGCGGAATATCTGTATTATGACCTTAACGGCAATGTTCTACATAAAACCATTCGTTACGGCAAGCAATACGAGAAACCGTTTGCACAAGCCCGGCCTGATCCAAACCAGCCGGGCAAATGGCTGTACAACCTTAAAGACATAAAAACCGTTCTCTATCAACTTCCACAGGTAGTGGCGGCTATAGCTGAAAAAAAGCCTATTTTTATAGTTGAAGGCGAAAAGGACGCAGACAACATACAAAAATTAGGCTTTACAGCTACCACTTGCCCAATGGGAGCCGGTAAGTGGAAAAGCTATTATTCAGACTATCTTGTAAACGCTATTTGTTACATTATACCAGACAACGATAAGCCGGGTAAAGACCATGCCAGACATATTTCACGGTCACTTATGGATAAGGCGGCGTTAATAAAGATACTGGACTTAACTACTGTTTATCCAAAGCTAAAGGAAAAAGGCGATATATCGGACTTCTTTCAAGAGTTGGGGAAAGATGAAGGCTTGAAGCTGCTTGAGCAGTTAATAGAATCAGCATCAGAGATTAAACCGGATTTGAGTCTTGATGAAAAAAAAGCCTTGATGAAGAATTACAGGAGTTGTACAAAGGAACAATGTATTACGTTCAAGGCGGCTGCTTGTGGCGCTATGGTGATGATGACGACAAATTTCTAGCGAGTTTCGTACCGATACCGACAACCACATTAAGGAAAGACGACGGTATGAACACAGAAATGTTCTTTAAAATGAAAGCCAAAACGCCGACAGGCAAAACGCTTCATGAGGTAACAATTCCAGCTGAAAAATTCAACTCTATGCAATGGATAGCTTCTGCATGGGGATTTGAAGCGAACTATGCGCCGGGCAGCACCATTAAAGATTATATCCGTCATGCCATTATGTCAGTCGGAAATAAACATGCCATTGATGAAAATATTTATACGCACACTGGATGGCGCAAAATATTAGGTGAATGGGTATATCTCTACAACGGCGGCGCAGTCGGCAAGGATAATATTTCTGTAGAGCTTGAAGGAAACTTGTCAAACTTTAAGTTCCCCAACCAGACAGGGGATTACACGGAAGCGGCCAAGACCGATTTGCAATTTATCAATGTCGCACCAAAAAGAATATCAATACCGCTTTTGTCACTTGCTTATATAAGCCCCTTGAACGAATTTTTGAAACAAGCCAAGCATGAACCAGCTTATATTATATTTCTTTTGGGAGTAACAGGCGCAAGGAAGTCAACACTTGCTGCTCTAACATTAAGCCATTTTGGAAACTTTACGGAAAAATCATTGCCCGGCAGCTTTAAAGATACGGCTAACGCTCTTGAAAAGAAAGGCTTTCTGCTAAAAGATTGCTTGACCGTTATTGACGATTACCACCCAACATTGCACAAGAATCAGGCTGCAAGAATGGAATCCACAGCCCAAGAGATAACGAGAGCATACGGCGACAGAACAGGCCGAGCGCGAATGAACAGCGATACTTCACTTAAAGGTACTTATGTACCGAGAGGAAATTTAATTATATCCGGTGAAGATATTCCCAATATCGGACAGAGCGGAATGGCAAGGAATTTATTTTTAGAGGTCAAGCATGGTGATATTGATATGGATTTATTGACAGAATTACAGGCCAATAATGATAAATTGAACCTTGCTATGAGGGGATATATTGAATGGCTTATACCGCAGATAGACATACTGCCGAATAAGCTACAAGACTTGTTCCTTGTTTACAGAGATAAAGCCCAGCGGGATAAACAGCATGGACGCATGGCTGAAACTGTTGCATGGCTACAGATAGGCTATGAAATGTTTTTGGAGTACACCTCTTCAATAGGTTTATTGTCGGCGGCAGACGTGGGCATGATGAAAGCGGAAGCCTTTGAAATATTCTTGAAGCTCGTTGAGGAACAAAATAACCGTATAGAAGGCGACCAGCCAACAGTTAAGTTTATCAATGCTTTGCGTGAAATGTTAGCGACTAGCACATGTTATGTTTCGGATTTATCCAATGTTACAAGCCCGGACAGCGTGAAAAATGATGGTTTCATTGGTTACTATGATAATGATTATTATTATCTGTACAGCGACACGACATTTAAAGAAGTAGTCAAATTCTATAGCCAACAAGGGATAAACTTCCCTGTGTCAAAGGAAACTCTACTAAAGCAGCTTGATTATGAAAAGCTGATAATGGTTGAGGTTCAGAATAACAGAGTTTACAGGGTTAAGTTAAAAAGTATTGGCAAAGAAAAAAAGCGGTTCTTATGGCTACGGAAAATTGCTCTTGCTGAAAGAGAAGAAATGAATTTGAAACAAGGCACGATATAAAATAACAGAGAGATATTAGCGGAGTGTGTTACTTGTGTTACCAGAGCTTGAGAGCCTTGTAGTGTCAACGTTTATTGAGTAACACACTCCCTAAAATCTGTGTTGTTTGCGTGTTACCTTATGTGTTACCAGACATAAAAAGAAATTCCTATGATTTTATGATTCATGCTTGGTAACACACTTTTTCTTAAAAGTAACACACGAATAACACATAATTTTTAACTTGTGTTACCGAGTTTTGCTTGTTAAATCAACGTTTGTAAGACTTAGTAACACGAGTAACACATAAGAGCGGTATGTGTTACTTACTTCCTAATTGAAACAAAAAGAAGGTGATTATTATAGAAGCGGTTAATCAGCTTATAAAAATGGGATATGAATTTAAGACAGGCACTTCCGGCAATATTGACTATGAATTTGTAGGTAAGAACATTACTGATGAATTACAGGTCATGAGCCTATTTGAGAAAATAAGAAGCCGAAAACAAGAAGCTCTTGAATATCTGAATACCACTATCAAAGTTACTGTTGACTTTAAGACCGGAGCTGAAAACGGAGAGTACCGCTTCTATGTATTCAATGGCGAAGGTCAGCAAATATATAGTTATAGCTTAAATAATGCAGAGCATGGAGAAGCGGTTGAATACATCAATAAAAAATTTACCGATAACCAACGATTTATTAACATAGCAGCTTTTCTAAGTAAATCAACAGGCATTTTCAGATATTACGGAAGCGATACCAAAAGAGTAGATCAAGCCGCCAAGGAATACAAACAGTTGGACTTTTCAAAAATAGGTACGGAATTAACGCCAGACGATCCAGCCTATTATGAATGTCCATGGGGTTAAATTTTAAGAAAGGAATTGATATTAATGGATATAGTAGGAATGCTTCAAGCCATAAGCGAACCGCTTGGATTGAGAATAAGCACAAAGACGCTTGTCATGGATTACCGTGATGATAATAACAAGTATTACTGTGTAGAGTTGAATATGATGGTGCCGCCGAACGTTACAGATGAGATTGTTGTTAAATGGCTTATAGATACTTATGAGCCGCAAGGCTTCACCGTATATTCAATTCACGAGGTACTCGACGGCTACAGCAATACCGAGATAGAGGAAATGATAGCGCATGACAGGTTGGAAGCCTTAAGCCATATCAGATACATATATCTTGACTTGACTAAGGAGCGTAACGCTTCAATCCAGAGCTAACCATATAAGGAGAGATAATTTTATGAGCAAAGAACTTAATCACGAAATACGAATGGCAAAAGCAGCCGGACAGAATATAGGGCGACTACTGCAAGCACCGGAAGGAATGTATATTATGAAAGCCGGAGCAAAAGAGCCTGTAAAATGGATTCTTGCCATTGAGTTTCCAGACGGACACATGGAGATTGTTGAAACGCTTCCGAGCATGGAAATATCACAGAATATTGAAGCCATAAAGTTTAGGTAATGTCCGGGCGCATATCTGCTATTGGTATGCGCCTTTTAAAAATAATTGAAAGAGGGAGAATTTATTTATGGCACAGGAATATGCGAAAGCATTTTATCATAGTAAAGCATGGAAAAAATGTCGTGAGGGATTTATGCAGAGCAAGTATTTTATTTGTGAACGGTGCGGCGGCGTCGCTTCTATTTGTCACCATAAGAAACACATAACGCCGGATAATATCAGCAATCCTAACATAACGCTTAACTGGGATAACCTTGAAGCTATATGTCATGTATGCCACCAAGGGGAGCTGCGCAGAGGAACAGCGACAGCGGACGGCATATCGTTCGACGCTAACAGTCAAGTCATCTATAGGCCAAGCTAACTTATTATATGTTTTGGGAATGTTTTTCTATCTGTGTAATTGGTTTAATCTCACATGTTTATGTCAACAATTTTATTACGGCATAAAGCAGGGCAACGCAGAGGTGCGACCCGACGCTTGCCGTGGCTTTATACGGTAAAGGCGATAAGTAAAAAAGCTTGTCGCCTTTCCATTTACCGGTAATGCCCGAAGCGGATAAACCTCGGGGTGTGGGGCAGAGCTCCACGGTTTTCAGTTTTTAAGCAATTCTAATCCCGCGAAGTCTGTCCTCAAAGAAGATAGTAAACTGTCCCCAAATTTCTGTCCAACCTATAACTGACGTTGTCCACTTCTTGTTGATTTCTTGAATTGACATATAAATCGACTTAATCAAAGAATCGTCAGTAGGAAATACTGTTTTAGTTTTTGTGTATTTGCGAAGCATTCTGTGGAAGCCTTCCACAGGGTTAGTTGTATAAATCAACCTTCTGACGGCATCCGGGTATTTGAAGAATACAGACAGTTCAACCCAGTTTTCATCCCAAGATTTTATAATATAAGGATACTTCTTGTCATATTTTTCCCTAAAAACCTCTAATTGATACTCTGCTTCATCAATATTTGCTGCAGTATATATCAATTTTAAATCTGCCGCTACTGCTTTGCGGTCTTTGTAATTAACAAATGCTAATGAGTTGCGAATCTGATGAACAATACAAAGTTGGTTTTCCGTTCGAGGGTATGCTGTTTCCAAAGCCTTTGAGAAGCCTGTCAGGTTGTCGTGGCAGGCAATTAAAATGTCCTTTACCCCACGATTTTTCAAATCGTTAAAAACACTTACCCAAAAACTTGCGCTTTCACTTTCGGCTACCCATATACCTAAAATGTCTTTCTTGCCCTCAACCGTTATGCCAAGAACCGAATATACGCATTTCTTCGTAACTTTACCCTCTGTTCTTCCTTTGAACCATACTCCGTCAAAAAACACAACCGGGTATACATCATCTAATGGACGACTCTGCCATTCACGTACTTCCGGCATGATTTTATCTGTGATTTTACTTACTAAACTTGGTGATACTTCTGCTCCATAGATGTCTTTGATATATTCTTCTATTTCCCGCGTACTCATTCCTTTTCCATACATCGCCAACACGCGGGTTTCTAAATCATCTGTCCGAGTTTGGCGATTTTTGATGAGTTTTGGTTGAAATGTTCCATTTCTGTCGCGAGGAGTTGATAATTCTACTTCTCCCCATTCAGATTGTAAGGTTTTCTTGTTAAATCCGTTTCGGCTGTTGCCTGTGTTATCTCCTTTTGCGCTGTGTTTTTCATAGCCCAAATGCTCTTCTATCTCGGCTTCTAACATTTGCTCCAGCGCACCGCCGAATAATTCTTTTAATAATGATGTTACATCTGCCGGTGTCTTGCACTCGCTGCTGATGGCTTTCGCCAGTTCTAATTTTTCTTTGCTTAATCGTGTCATTGTAATCTCTCCTTTTTTATATTGGAGATTATTACCAATTACACGTGTCGCTAAACATCCTCTATGTTTTATGATATTTGATACATTAATGCCCTGTATAGCGTCTCAAAATACATGATAATGTTTTCTATCAAAACATTTTGAACGCTGTACAGGGCAAGTATAAAATATATTTTATCTACGTAATAATGCTTTTAAACAAAGTTAAACCTGTCCCTGCTCCAACAGTCCAATAGAGCAGCCTCTTTATTAACTATACTATTACGCCATTTTATAATTTCAGGTTTAAGTGTCGAATTATTATCCATAAAATAAGAATCTAACTTTAATAAAATTAATTCAATATCGCGGAATACAATTCTTATAACCATCCCCATAATTTCTATATTAGGGTGTATTATAGACATGACACGAGGTTCATTATTCATAAAGGTTACTTTGTTCATAGAAGCTTTGCTGTGGACGGGTTCTGAAAAAAGGTTATAAAAAGTATTGTAAGCTAGTTCCTCATCAACAAAAATAAAAAGCTTTCTAATTGAATCTATTTTTTCTTTTTTAAGTTTACCGCCACGCTTAATTTTCACTTCATCTTCAAAAATTTCATACCATTTTGGAAATTTATTTCCACTTTTTTTAATATAATCATTTCTAATTTTATTAACTTCTTTAAGTATGTCATATCTACTATCGTCGTCATGTCCAACAAACTGGTTTAATAAATTATTTATCATATTGTTAAGAATATCATCAGAAGGCAAACCGCTGTTATTCAATTGAGTTGGCCTATTATCTGATTTATAATTTTCATATTTATTAATTTTATCATAAGTGTTATCTATGTAATATGAAGTAGCTCTTTTTTGAATGATCTCTCGTGAGTCTTCTTCAAAAATAAATGCAAAATTAGCACATTGTTCAAGAAAAACTCTCATTATTATTTGCAAATTATTATCCAAGGATGATTTCAATACTAAGCTTTCAATTCCATAAATCGAATCAAGTATTGCCCTCATCATTGAAAACATTATTGAATCCTCAAACCTATTCCCATTATAAGATAAATTTATCTTTGCCAAACAATTGTCAGCAAATAAAAGAATATCATGGAAGTACCGCGCAGTTTCTTCTAGCAGATCAGCGTACCCCTTATCGGATATTTCTTTGTAACAAAAGGTATCCATAGTATCTCCTCCTTAATATAAATAAATCTATTAGTCTTATTATAATATAGTTTAACATTTTTTTAGGAATTGTAAATATGCGTTTTGTATTTTAAGACTAAGGCAGTAAAATACGTGTTGTTAAGCATAAAAAATAGTTGTAAAATTCGTACCTTTCGTTCTTTATCCCCCAATTGCCGTTTGAGTGGCGGTCTGCCAGTGACCACGTGGCTACCTTACAATGCTCCTCCACGGAATTTCTGTAGATTTTCACTTTAAGGGGATAAATGCCGTAACATACACGTTTTTATGTAAATATTGGGTTTATCCGTCCCTTAATATATTTTTTACCATGGAGGGGTCTCAAAAGGTAGCCACGTGGTCACTGGCAGGCCGCCGCTTAGATAGCGATGGGGGGAGTATAAAACATTCAGAGGTTTCGGCTTTGATCGTGAACCTTCTTTTTTTATCAATTTTTTATAGAAAATATTCAGCTATGAAAAATCTTTGTTATAATAGACACAATTAACGCATAAGGGGAGAAGTGCATGGAAATTAACTTGCCATTTGATAGTTCAAAAGAGAGTATTGATTTAATTAAATTTTCAGCACTTTATTATGATAGCGTTAATATTTTATGTCCTCAGGAAGTAGAGGGTATAAAATATTTTTATTGCACAGAGCTTCTTGACAAGGTAAATATATTTGTTAAGAATAAAATAGCTATTATACATTCTATTGATTTTGAGAAAATTGATGATAATGGTTTTACTAAAAAATTTCTGCCTTCGCTTTTGGGTGCTTCAAACGGTATATCAAACTTCGTAGAAAATATTTCAAAAGGAAAAAATGATTATACTCAAATTATAGATGGTTTTAGAAATTTAAACGATGAAGTAAATCTTACTGGTTTATTTGATGCAGAAGATGAAGATGACCACAAATATATTGAAGCACTATGCATAATGATTTTTTGTAATGTTCAAATGTTTTTAATTTATAAATCTATATGCGATAAGCAAAGTTTTATATCAAACAATGATTTATTGACAAATTGTTTAGAATCGGTTTATACAAAAAACAATATGGAATTTGCAAAATTAAATCGCCCAACAAATGAGTTAATAGCGCAAATTGCGTTACCTATTTTTCTGCCAAACTTTTATCAAATGAGCTTTGAAGATATTGTTGACTTGCGTTACCTTGCAAAAGATGAACTCCAAGAAATGAGGTATTACATAAATTCATTATCATTGGAGTATTCACCAGACGATAAAAAACTGGTAAATCCTAAACTGTTTCTTGAAAATAAAATCAGACCGTCAATAAAACAATTGGAAAGTAAAGTTTATAGTCTTAAGGCCGGAACAATTCAAAGAGCATTACAAGGGTTAAAAGACCCCAAAACTTATACCCCGTTACTTACTACATTTTTTGCGGACATTCCAGCTCATATATCATTAGCCGTGTCAATGGGATTAATAGCCGCCGAAGCTGGGCTAGAGTATTTGAAACAAAAAAAGGAAATTGAAACAAATCCGCTATATTTTTCAGTAAAGCTCAAGAAGATAGGCGAGAATAACTCTATCTGGTAAGTGTAGGGATATAGTACATATATCGCCCGTTATTTGCTCTGTATGGCGTTCAAAATGCTTTGATGGTATAAAACCATTACCACGCATTTTGAACCGCTGTACAGGGCATTTTTGTGTTGGAATCGAAATGGGCAAGCAATGCACGTGCTGTAGCACATGCGACTTGGCAAGCAATGCGTGTGGGCGACCACATACATTTTTGCAACTTGTTGGGGCAACCCCAATCCCCATAAATTTTACCGCTTCCGCTCAAAATTTTTAAGCCGCTTTTGCGTCTGCTACGGCTACGCCTATAGAAAAAAATTAGTGCAGCAAGCATAGGAAGTGTTGCCACATTTCCGAATTATCACCAGTACCGGCTTGAATAAAATTATGAAAAAATTATAGTTGTGCTCATGAATTTTTCACGTGGTTTCACCGAGAACATTTCCATTAAATAATAAAAAAGGCATAGCCATTATGACCATACCTTTGACGATAAACAGTTTAATTTGCAACGAGTTTTTTTCTTTTTTAAGTTCAGCGATACGCATTTGCGCTCTGCTTGCGCCACTCCTAATGTCGGCAATCATTTCATCATTTGACATTTCTTTGCGCTTTTCATAATTGTATTCTCTAAGCTTGTGAATGTCGTCGATTGTAAAATCTGGACTTAAAACGGGCTTATCCATGTCATTCATCTCCTTTATCAATCAATAGCGTTGGCGGGTAAATGTCTATAATTTTATAGCCGTTTGAGTAGCATACTTCCCTTACTCCGTTTATCGTTTCGGCTCTTACCATGTGCTTAAAGTTCCATGATACTATTATATCACAATTACTGATAACCGCAGAAGCTATATGCATACAATCGTCACGGCTTTTCTTTTTTAGTATGCCTTCCTCAATTAATTTGTCGGCAAGCTTAATTATTTCATCATTGGTATTTATCACATCATATTCAATCTCACCCAAATATTTATAAAGAATATCTCTTTTGACGTCGGAGCAGCCTTCTATCTCGTCAAGCGTCGTTTCAGAAAGATATGCTTTATACTTCCCATTCTTAATAAGTTCCCATAGTTCTAACGTTTCATTCATTTTTTCCGGCGTGTCCTCATGCTTTAAATGGCTGATAACGGAAGTATCCAGATAAATTTTTAGTTTGCGCATTTATTCACCGTCCTTTTCTTCTCTTGTAAAATCGTTTTCAGTATCGCGCTTTACCGTTTCATCTAACGCTCTGTTGGTAAAAGCATTCAAGCTTTCGCCCATGGTAGCGGCATGAGACTGGAATATTTCCTTTTTGCCTTTTGGAACTGTTATTTCCATTCTGTCATAGTTGTTTTTGACATATTTGTGTACTGCCTTCTGCTGTGCTTTACTTACCGCTTTTTTATCTGTCATATCAAACCTCACTTTCCTTAGTGCTAGAACTTTACGTCCTTATTACTACAATTATTATAACACAAGACATATATTCACGTAAATATACAAAACGCACAATCTATTCACGTAAATATATGATGATTTTTAGATAGTTTGCCAATAGATATATTCACGTGAATAGATTATACTAATATTACAAGGTTGATACAGCAACACCACGTCAGCCGCCCCGAACCGCAAGCTCATGCAATACCAACCTATCAATATATCTGCAATACAAGCGGTCACGTCAAACCAACCGCCAACGATTTTAAACGAAGGGAGTGTATCAAGTGGGATGG
Organism: Holotrichia oblita; assembly: GCA_023690525.1. NCBI lineage: Eukaryota > Metazoa > Arthropoda > Insecta > Coleoptera > Scarabaeidae > Holotrichia > Holotrichia oblita. Next base: position 9,796 of record JALQSN010000305.1, on the reverse strand, counting down.
CGAAAACAATCCCACATAAGAAGAGAGCCGCATAGCCAATACAAAAGACTGAACAAACGGGAATATTTAAAAATCGTGAAGGAGTGTTTTGTGTGGATATGATAGCGAAAGCCACAGAGATAATTAATGGGATAATGCAGTTGGTAGATTATGAGAATGAAACGGTTTGCTTTATAAACGCCGATACGGAATATAGGGTCATTAAGCACTATTATCAAGGTTCTTTTTTCGGCTATAACGTGTATGCAAGACAGGAACAGGACTTGATACTGCTAGAAACTTATAACACAAGGCGTAAAGCTGAAAGTGTCGCAGAAGGTATAAAGGCCGCTCTACAGACCGGAGCTACTCTCTATAAGCTTGCGGGCAATTAAGATAATTAATGTTAGAATACTGCACCTTGAAAACTGAATAGTCCAAACACCAAGCGTTATACAGGCGATAGTCTGAATACGAGGTTATAATGTCCTTCGGGAGTCGAGCTTAGGAATTTGCGCGGGTGTAGGGAATAAAAAAATGGAAGGAGTTGAACGCAGATGATGAATAACTATGGTTGCATGGGATATATCAAGTTAGCCGCCAGAAGAATAGGCATGAAAGATTCGGAAATAGGCCGCTTGCTTGATTCGGTTTACTATATGTTTGATATTAAAACGGAAACCGAAGCGGAACAAGCGTATTATGATATACGCCTTGACCGGGAAGATGATGAAAATGGACTGTAAAATGAAAAGCCTTGTCAAAGTCGCCAAACTCTAACAAGGCCAACGGCTACACCAGAAGGCGTATACTCGTTACATCTAATATCAGTATATGCCTTCTGTAAACATAAATCAATATCAAGTTTCAGGAGGTTTTTATGATGTGTATATTCAAAAAAAGTAATGTAGGCTCATTGGAACGGAAGGCGGCGGGGAGTTATGAATATTAGTGAGAAGGTAAAAGCCGTTTTAAGAGCCTTAAAGTTTACACCAGCCACACTTGCACAGAGCATAGGCGTATCGCTATACAAGTCTAAAAGGATATTGCGAGACGATACTTATAATTTGAAGTGTGGCGAATTTCTGAAAATATGCTACTTGGCGGGGATAGAGCCTAACATATTCATGATGGACAGTATGGAGTGGTTAAAGCAGCTCTGTCAGCAACACGGTATTAAATACATACCGATAAAGGCCGAGGACGTTCGGCATAATATAGCAATCATATATCGTGACGGGAATTTATTCATTGACGAAACTATAACGGATGAATGGTTATCCGTCTTATTGCCGCATACTGCCAAAGGTTTAGAATAAAATCCTATCGGCGGTTTCGTTCAATTTTCGGAAGCCGGTATGCCAGAGCATTGGACGGAAGCAGTCAACGCATGACTGTCTATATGTAAAAATAGCAAGCACGGCAATTAATATTTCTTTAAGCTGTGCTTGCTATTATGCATTATAGTTCATTGATTTACGATAAAGTTTTCACTAAAGACGCAAGTATTTAACCGGAGCCGTAGTTCAAAAAAGGAATGGGGCAATGGTATAAATATACCTACCCATATACCTAACACAACGGTTTTTTATAGATTTATTAAGCCCATTAGACGATTGACAAGCCGGAAAGCCTGTAAAACTGTACATCTTATAATGCTTTAGACATAGTATAACGCCAGTCCAGTTCATTATGATAACCACTGCCGGCACTATCCGCGAATGTATTTTTGATGATATGTACGCTTATGCATGTAATGTTGTTGACGGTAAGTTTACAGACGAACATTTTTTACCGGTGCTGTATGAGCTTGATTCAAAAGACGAATGGACACAGCCGGACGCATGGCAAAAAGCTAATCCGGGTCTAGGTATTATTAAAAAGATTGATGATTTACAACGTAAAGTTGATAAAGCCAGAAACAGCCCTAAAGACTTAAACGGGATTCTTACAAAGGACTTTAATATTCGTAATACTGTTTATTCAGCGTGGTTGAGCTTTGATGATTTAAATAACGAAGAAACTTTTGATATCGAAGATTTTAAAAACTGCTATGCAATCGGCGGCGCGGATTTATCTATCACAACAGATTTAACATGCGCTACTCTTTTACTGATGGATAAAACCGCAGAAAAGCATTATATACATCAAATGTACTGGTTACCGTCTGAAAGCCTTGAAAAGCGGCTACAGGAAAAAATACCGTATGATATTTGGCTGCAGCGGGGCTTGTTACGGCTATGTACTGGGAACAGTATAAATTATGCTGACGTTACCGCATGGTTTTTAGAAATGCTCAACGATTACGGAATAACACCGTTATGGATTTATTACGACAGTTATTCGGCTAAGTATTGGGTTGAGGAAATGCAAGGCTACGGCTTTAAAATGGAACGCTGTATACAGGGCGCAAAAACGTTATCGCTTCCAATGCAGCAAATGGGCGCGGACTTGCAAGCAAAGAAAATTATTTATAATAATAATCCAATTTTGAAATGGTGTTTAACTAACACAGGTATTCAAACAGACCGTAACGGGAATATCGTTCCAATTAAGAACCAGTCAGCTAAACAGCGTATAGACGGAACTGCCTCCATGCTTGACGCTTATGTGGGTTTGATGGAGCATTATCAGGAGTTTGTTAATATTCAATAAGGGGATGATATCGTGCCGCGAAGCAGGGAAACATATAAAAAATTTACAGGTTTGAAAGATAAAAAAATACACATTGTTGGAGTTAATAATGATAAAGATTCCGCAGGGTATCCGGAAGAAGAATATTATAGTTTATGCGGTAAAGTATGGGCGAATTATCGGAGTGTATCAGGTAATGAACGCTATACGGCAATGGCTTCCGGCTTTAAAACGGAGGCTATTTTTTCGGTCAATTGGCGCAGTGATATTATACCCGGCATGTATGTGCTATATAACAATAAAGCTTATAAAATCATATATGTTGACGATTTAGAGGGCTATAAAAAAGAAATAAAGCTTCATTGTGAAACTTCATCAACGGTTAATGCTAATGAGTTGAAACAAATACTTGAAGCGGTGGAAGGAGACTAGACTTGTGACTTTAGATAAATTCGGAGAATTAATAAACACGCTGCAGGATAACGGCATAAAGGTTTTTTATCAATATGCAAATGATTTTACATTTCCGTACATAGTTTATTTTGACTACTATACAGAGTATTTACAAGCGAATAATAAGCCGATAGATTCGTTTGACTATGTGCAAGTAAGCTTTTTTACTAAAACACCAAAAGACAAAAATGTTAAGGTTATTGAGGAATTATTGGCTGACAATGAAATAGTATTTGAAAAGAAAAAGATATTTGAACATGATACAAAAGTATTTCATCATATTTTTGATTGTGAATTATTGTAAGGGGGAAAATATATGTCTGGTTTTGATTTTGACGTAGACAGCGCAATAGATGAGTTGGAGCGGCTTGCGACAGAGGTTGACGAAGCAATACCAAAAGCTGTACGAAAAATGAGCAGCATTTTAGAAAAGCGTCTAAAAGCTAAAGCTCCGTTTGACCCGGAGAATACTGACGGTAAACACTTAAAAGATTTAATCGGCAGAACAGGCGTAAGGACTGGTAAAAACGGAACTAAGTATCAGGTTGTTTTAATAAAAGACCGTGGCGAAAATGATAAAAACGTATACAAAGCCGTTGTCGCTGAATATGGGCGCAGCGGGAATGGCGGCAATGGTGTTAAGAAGGACGGCACACCTTCTAAGATTCCGAATCCATTCTGGCGTGAGACGTATCTTGAGAGCCGGGAGGAAATGCTAGAAGCCGGAAAACAGGTTATTGAAGAAGCTATTGAAAAAGCTAAGAATGGTTAATAAATAGTTGTCGAATAATAGCTCATTATGATATTATAACCCCAAGTAGGTAATCAAGCAGATGTGGCACGCCTAATATTCATCATGTTAGGGGGTGATGCTCATGAAGAAAACGTATAAAATCCTTGTGATATTATTCACATTTGGAACGTTTCTGATGGCGTTACTCACGTTTATTTTTTCTTTCAAGTAAAGAAAAACCACTCTGCTACCGTCAATAGCTGAGTGGTTCGATAGAATTACCAAAGCTTAAAGCAAGCCGCACCTGCGGCGATTACCTACTTTTATTATATCATGGTTGCGGGATTTGTAAACATGGAAATTAATGCGGGGTGTTTATATTGGAGAACTTGAGTAATGTTGCTTCAATTTGCGGAATTGGTGGATTTATACTAACCGTGTTAATTTATCATTTTGGAGTTGTTTCTAAAAAAGAATTTGCATTTAAGCAAAGCTTTATAATTAATTTTATATCTACATTAGTTATTACTTTCTGTTTATTTGCTTTATTTCCTGATTGGAAGAATTTTTTAACGGATGGAAACGAAACCTTATCTTCGATTATTTATCAATGGTTTATAAATTTATTCCCAAGTGGTACAAATCATATATTAATATTTATTATTTTTATCATATCATTTACTTTTATTTTATATTTTATAGCGTTGTTAATATTAGTTATTCCTCGTACAGACAACGAATCTTACGCATATAAAATATTGGAAACTATTGCTATTTTTTTTATTGAGCATGTGATAGTTTTTATAGTTATAATTGCTTTGAATATTATCGTTAGATTCTTACTACCAGAAGAAATAAGATTATTCTTATTTAATTCTCAAATTTATTTATATCGTTTTAATTTAGTATGTAATATAATGGAAATAGTTGGATTGAATTTATGTATCAGTGTAATAATTAGTAGTTCGATAGAGAAGCTTTATACATAATTAAATATATATTGTTCTATTAAAAAGCCGAAAGATATATGTCGGCTTTTTTCATACGGCAATAGTAGTTATAAATGGCGTATTTATGCGACTTGCGGGGATTTGGAAAGATATATTAAAAAGTGATTGACAGTAAAATGGTTTGGTGGTAAACTGGTCATAGTTAGGAGCTTTCCAATCAAAAGTCAAGCTAAAAATGAATAAAAATCACAGGTAATTATACCCATGGATAAACATGGCTTTTGACAAAACAATAAGACCATTGTCAAATGACAATAGTCGACAAAGTTCGTGGAGCTTTGCCCCACACCCCAGAGTTTATCGCTTTTGTTTTCCTTACCGAATGAAAAAGCGGTTAACCAGTTACCAGCGAACCTAATCGTTCACAAGTTACAGAATCAACCGCTTCATTCGTATAAGCCAAACCTTGCAAACCGCTCATGTCGCACTCCTGCGTTGCACTATCCTGTCTGCAAGTAAAAGCATTACTATTATTATCAGTTGATAAAGGGGTTATACATGCAAGGGATACTTCACTAGCAGAATCAATGGCGGTTGTATCAGATTCTGAGGAAATTGAATCTACAGAATCCATGCATTCTTTAACGCGAGCGTAATACACTCGTAGAAATTTGTTGCAAGCAGCAGTCATATAAACATAGTAGTTCTTGCCTTCAGAACGTTTTTTATCAAGAAATTGATACACAGGTTCTTCAGCAGGCGAATTTAACAAATGACATTCGACAACTTGGTAAACCGTTTTGCGGATAAGCGCATCGCCGCTGCGAGAAATATTTCCGCTTACTGATACTTTTTTACCAGAGTCGTTTTTATCCGGATCAACACCAGCATAAGCGACAAGAGAACGTTTACTTTCAAATCTGCGAACGTCGCCGATTTCGCCAATAAGTTTTGCTGCAAGAGTTTCACCAACGCCATAAAAAGCTACCACAGTTTCATATTCGGGCAATTGTTTTGCAAGATTTATCATTTCTTGACGTAACTTTTCTACTCGAATTGAAATTTGTAAAATATGATTTGCGGCATCAGCTACAAGCATTTTTGTGAAGTCGTTTTTTTGCATAGTGGTGAGGTTATCTCGTGATATAGTGTGAATCTTGGAAGCAGTTGCTTCATCAAAAATATACCGGTTCTTTTTACAGAATTTTTTATATTTATCGATAAATTTGCTTAGACTTAGCGTGCTCACACAATCATTGTGCCAAAACTCAATAACAAAATCTATCAGTTTCTGATGTCCGTTTGATTTTGTTGGCCTTTAAAAAACTCATCAATACGAGGGAAAACGCGTTCAAGAAGAGAATACAGCCTGTTTTTATGAGCAATCAGGGTTTTATCTTCAAAACTAAACTGCCGCACTAAAGATTTTAGGTTATCCCGGGTTGCCTCTGTTGCTGTGTAATTGCGCAATTCCTCACGATTATCAAGAGCATAGCGTGCAATTTTCATTGAATCTTTTTTATCGGTTTTTACCTTTCTTAATGAATTGTTGCCATAGTCATGTACTAATACAGGATTCACTACCGACACGTTAATGCCTGCATCAACTAATGTTTGTGCAACTACTTGATAGTATACCCCTGTATGTTCCATTACAACATGTGCATTGTTATATTTTTCTACAAATGAAACCAATTCCGCCAAACTGGTTTTATTATGAAAAATATCAAACGGCTTTTGTAGAATTTTTTTACCTTCTCCAACAGCTGCTACTGTACTTTTACCTTTGGAAATGTCGATTCCTATTGCTACCATTTTTATGTCCTCCTTGTATCGGTTTTCCGTCTTTATCACTGCCGATTCAATCTCCGGTCATACGAACGCAAGGTTCTACTTTCCGAAACCGAACACCGGTCGTGAGACGGTCGATTAGCTCCATTTCGAGCGCTTAGCTCTTGGTGATTTTCATCGTCCGGTACTCACAGTATTGCCCAATTTTAACAGTGGTGATCAGGTGCGTTTGCAATTCGCTCCCTTCGTTTGACCACAACTTTATTATAGGAGGTGATATTTAAACTTTAATGAAAAAGACGACGACTTATCTGATTATCAAAAAAAATAGAAACAGCCCTTCCACCGACCAAAGTATTAGGACTGTTTCACCTTAACCCAAAACAAAGTTTAGGTTGTTTTTAGTATAACCTTTTTGTTTTGGCGTGTCAAATTCCAAAATAAGAGGGTTATTTTTATGCCTTCTTACCAGTCAAATAGGCGTTCACATCTTTACGCCAATAGTACATTGAAAATCAAATAATAGGAGGCGTTTTAATGTTTGAAAATATTAATAATATTAAACAAATTGGATTTGTTAAAAATTCAACCATTCCAATTTATGAACTTGAGGAATATTCAGCGGAGGAATGGAATGCTATGGTTTGTAATCTTAATAAACAAATAACTGAAAAAAACTATTTACAACGTTTAAATAAACAAAACAAAGCGTCGATTGAAGGGAGACTTATTAATGCTTGAAACTGTAAGCAGTATTAATAAAATTGGTTATTTAAAAGAATCGAGTATTCCGATTTATGAAATTAAGAAGCAATTAACAAATATATGTAACTCTATAACGTATGACGGCGAGATTAATAGTTTAGGTTTAAAACCAATTGAATATAGCAACCAAAGGATTTTAACTACACAGCAGCTTGCGGACAATTACGGAACAGAGTCAAAAATAATTAGTAATAATTTTAACAGGAACAAAGACCATTATGTAATAGGTAAGCATTATCATGTTTTAGATGGTGAGGAAAAAAGAGCTTTTATTAACCTTCATCAATTTGAGGACGGTTCAAAAAACGCTAAATTTCTTTACCTCTGGACAGAAAAAGGTGCATTGCTTCATGCCAAATCTTTAAATACTGATAAAGCATGGGAAGTATACGATATGCTTGTGGATATGTATTTTAGAGCGAAAGAACAGACAACGAATACACCACAACCCGCTGCACCAGAATCTGCATTATCTGACCGTATAAATTGGCTTATTTACCTACTGGAAAAACAAGTCAAAAGCCCCGGAGCGGAGAACGTCCCATTATTGCCAGAGCCGGAAATAATGTTAAAACCGGAAAAGTTACAAAAGTATGATATGGACGTTTTGAAAAAGAAAAAGCTATTAACTAAAGACGAAGCTGCTTTTTACATTGATATGGGTAAAACAACTTTTACTGACATAATAAAGAGCAACGATTTTTACCTGCTTATACGTATCGGTCATAATCGCGGCAAGGTTCGTATTAACCGCGAAAAACTTGACCAATGGATAAACGAGCAGGACGGGAGTTTGAAAAAAATTAGATGATTAACAACAGCCCGGCTTTTATCGCCGGCTTTATTTCAAAAAAGGAGTTGACGAATAATGCCGAAACGCAGAGCTAACGGCGAAGGGAGTATAACACAGCGAAAAGATGGCTTGTGGATGGCGCAGTATACAGATAATGCCGGGAAACGCCGAGCACTTTACGGAAAAACGCAACAGGAAGTACGATTAAAAATGAAAGAGGCAATAAAAGAATCAGATATGGGATTGATATTAGACAAAGGTAAAATCACCTTAGCACAATGGATGTATGAATGGCTTGAAGTATATGTAAAACCTACGGTAAGGCAACGCACTTACTCATTGTACTACTATAGCGTTAAAAATCATATCGAACCGGCTTTAGGAAGTATACCCTTAAAAGATTTACGTCCAGATATGATTCAACGATTTATTAACGATAAAGCAATTTCCGGAAGGTTAGACGGAGTTGACGGAGGTCTAGGAGTTTCAATGTTGCGAGATTTTAAGAAGGTTATTTATAGTGCGTTAAAGAGAGCCGTGGAGAATAATATAGTTGCCTATAATGTTTGTACATCTGTAAAAATTCCAACGAGGCAAAAGAAAGAAAAAGTAATATTGTCACTAGAAGAACAAAAAACTTGAAGATTTTATTTCAACCGAAAAAAATCCAAGAACATTTGCGATTATTTTATCGTTATATACCGGATTAAGAATGGGTGAGATTATCGCACTAAAAGTTGATGATATCGACTTAGAAAACAAATTGCTACATGTTAGGCATACTTTAAGTTATGCAAGGAATCCTGAAACAGGAAGAGAAGAGAGCTATGTCAATGAACCTAAAACAAAAAGCGGCAAAAGAAGCATTCCGCTACCAGATTTCCTTGTTAAGCAGATAAAAGATTATGGGAATGTTTTTCTATCTGTGTAATTGGTTTAATCTCACATGTTTATGTCAACAATTTTATTACGGCATAAAGCAGGGCAACGCAGAGGTGCGACCCGACGCTTGCCGTGGCTTTATACGGTAAAGGCGATAAGTCAAAAAGCTTGTCGCCTTTCCATTTACCGGTAATGCCCGAAGCGGATAAACCTCGGGGTGTGGGGCAGAGCTCCACGGTTTTCAGTTTTTAAGCAATTCTAATCCCGCGAAGTCTGTCCTCAAAGAAGATAGTAAACTGTCCCCAAATTTCTGTCCAACCTATAACTGACGTTGTCCACTTCTTGTTGATTTCTTGAATTGACATATAAATCGACTTAATCAAAGAATCGTCAGTAGGAAATACTGTTTTAGTTTTTGTGTATTTGCGAAGCATTCTGTGGAAGCCTTCCACAGGGTTAGTTGTATAAATCAACCTTCTGACGGCATCCGGCATTTGAAGAATACAGACAGTTCAACCCAGTTTTCATCCCAAGATTTTATAATATAAGGATACTTCTTGTCATATTTTTCCTTAAAAACCTCTAATTGATACTCTGCTTCATCAATATTTGCTGCAGTATATATCAATTTTAAATCTGCCGCTACTGCTTTGCGGTCTTTGTAATTAACAAATGCTAATGAGTTGCGAATCTGATGAACAATACAAAGTTGGTTTTCCGTTCGAGGGTATGCTGTTTCCAAAGCCTTTGAGAAGCCTGTCAGGTTGTCGTGGCAGGCAATTAAAATGTCCTTTACCCCACGATTTTTCAAATCGT
>JALQSN010000304.1:0-59376 GCA_023690525.1 Holotrichia oblita | reverse complement strand
TTACCAAAGAAACCTGCAGTAAATACAATTATTATACCGCAGTTGTCAACAGTCAGACAATCCAAGTAGCTTGTTATTTTGATGACGCTAAGAATCTTGTCGGTCAAAAAATACGCACTAAAGACAAACAATTTTATAGTCGTGGGAATGTCTCTGAGCGTTTTTATGGGCAACATTTGTTTAGCAATGGGAAGAAATTAATTATAACCGAAGGTGAAATTGATTGTCTGACAGTCTCCCAGGTTCAAGGTAATAAATACCCTTGTGTCTCCCTGCCGAATGGCGCACAGTCAGCTGAAAAGATTTTCAAGGCTCAGATGGAATGGCTGGAAGGGTTTGAGGAAGTTATTGTAATGTTTGATATGGACAAACCAGGGCAGCAAGCAGTTAAATCCATAGAGGGAATTTTAAGTCCTGGTAAGTTAAAAGTCGCAACATTACCTTTGAAAGACCCTAATGAATGCCTATTGAACGACAAAGCGGACGCAATAGTTCAAGCTATCTGGAACGCTAAGTCATACAAACCGGACGGTATTATTAATGCTGCAGATTTATGGGATGACCTAATTAACGAAGAGGAAGACATTGAGTGTATAGCGTTTCCCTGGAATATTGATTTACAAAAAATGACTTTAGGAATCCGGCAGGGAGAAATGTTATTGTTAACTGCCGGAACAGGTATAGGGAAAAGTACCATTGCGCGTCAAATTGCTTATGACCTTGGGGTACACAAAGGGCGAAAAGTAGGCCTGATGATGCTTGAGGAAAACAAAAGGCGGACGGCTAGAGGTATAATGTCTATCCATTTAGGCAAGAGGCTCCATATTCACTGGAAAAGTACGCCTATGGAAGACAAGACGAAAGCCTTTAATGAAACTCTGGGGACTAAAAATTTTATTATTTATGACCACTTTGGTTCTATTGAAGGTGAAAACCTACTCAACAAAATGCGATATATGGCTCAAGGCGAAGGATGCCAAATGATAATTTTAGACCATATTTCTATTGCCATATCCGCACTTGAAGGGAACGATGAACGCAGAATAATTGACCGCCTAATGACACAAATGAGGTCACTTATAGAAGAACTTAGGATTGGAATAATTGTCATTAGTCATCTTCGGAAATTGGATAGTGATAAAACCTCACATGAACAGGGCGGAATCATTACGCTAGACCATTTGAGAGGCTCAGGAACCTTAAAGCAAATTCCAGATACCATAATAGCGGCTGAACGTAACCAACAGTCCGAAGGAAACGACAAAAATCTTGTACGGCTGCGGTTATTGAAGTGTCGTTTTACAGGTGAAACAGGAATCGCAGGTTATCTTTACTACAATAAAGAAACAGACCGTTTGGAAGCGGTAGAAAACCTTAGTGATTATTTAGAAGATGAAGCGAGTGTTGACCTTGGGAATCCTGGGGAAGACGCTCCTTTTTAATTTTCAGTTGGAGGGATAAAATTGATAGAATGTCCAGATTGTTTTGAGTATCTTATAAAATGTCCTCATTACGGGAAAGAGGTTTGCCCTGTTTGCGGTAAAACAGCAGAGGAAATCAAAGAAGAAGAGACTGAAAAAGATGTTATATTATGCTTTGATAACTCTGGGTTTTATTCAAAAAAGCTATAAGAAAATGGGAGGATTAACCCATGCTTATCTTTGACTTAGAATCCAATGGCCTCCTTGAGCATCTTGATAAAATCCATTGTATGGTCATAAACGATACCCCATATAGACCCAATGAAATAGAAAAGGCTGTCCAAAGGTTACAAGACGCTATCAATAACAATGTCCCCATAGCAGGTCATAACATCATTAATTTTGACATCCCGGCGATTCAAAAAGTATACCCTTGGTTTAACATCCCGCGAGAGAGGAGACATCTAGTAATAGATACGTTAATCCTCTCTCGTTTAATTTATCCTGAGATTAAAGATAGAGACTCAAGATTATTGAGGTCAGGTATTATCCCAGGTAAACTTTTCGGCTCCCATTCGCTTAAAGCCTGGGGGTATCGTTTAGGTGAACTAAAAGGTACTTATGCGGAAGACACAGAAGATGCCTGGGCTGTCTTTAGCGAGGAAATGCTTGAGTATAACAAACAGGATGTAGTTGTCACAAAATTACTTCTGGAAAAACTCTTGAGTAAAAATTATCCTCAGAAAGCAATAGACCTCGAGCATCAAGTAGCTTGGCTTATGTCTCAACAGGAGCGCAACGGTTTTCCTTTTGATTTCGAAAAGGCACAACAATTGGAAGTAACTTTGCGTTCCTGCACGGCTCTTTTGAACGCTAAAATAATAAAGGAAGTCCCGCCAATGCCTGAGAGGATTTTTATCCCAAAGAGAAATAACAAGGCCAAAGGATATATTGCAGGTGTCCCTATTCAACGTTATAAAGACTTCAATCCTAACAGTCGTCAACAAATAGAATGGCTAATTACAAATCACTTTGATTATGTCCCTGATGATGAAGAACTTTTTGAGGTAGATGAGAAAAACAAAAAGAAACGCTTAAAGATTGATGATGATACCTTTAGGTACATCAAGGATGACGAGGCCGCACCTAAAGAAGTCAGGGAATTAGCGGTTTTATTCGAAGAATCGCTTATGGTAGGCAAAAGGTTAGGACAATTAGCTGATGGGAAACACGCTTGGTTGAAATGTATTCAAGCTGACGGTTATATTCATGGTTCAGTTAACACTAATGGAGCAGTAACAGGCAGGGCCACCCATGCGTCCCCTAACATTGCCCAGGTTCCAAAAGTAGGTTCACCTTATGGCAAGGAATGCCGGGAGTTGTTTAAGGTTCCTGATGGTTGGCTACAGGTAGGCGTGGATGCAAGTGGTCTGGAACTTCGCTGCCTTGCTCATTTTATGTCTCCATATGATGACGGGGTGTATGGCGAGACAATCCTAAACGGGGACATTCACACTATGAACCAACAAGCTGCAGGTTTACCAACAAGAGACAATGCGAAAACTTTTATATACGGATTCCTTTAATTTTAGAGGCTAATGTCAGGGATGGCATTAGAAAATTCTGTGAAAACGGTGGAAGTCTCACTTAGATAATACCGTGCCAAGCCTATGTTTTTTCTTGAAAAGAAAGGAGATATTTGGTAAAGAACTGCCTTTATTGTGGAAATGAATTTCAAATATTAAGAAGTAAATATAGTAAAAAATATTGTTCTCCAAGTTGCGCGAGTAAACACAAGTATAAATTAAATGGAAATAAATATCCAAATGAATATTTCAAGGAAAAACGCTGCATACGTTGTGGCGTTTTATTTATTCCTAAAGCTCCTAGTCAAAAGTATTGTTCGACAACTTGTAGAGGTAAAAATTCATACTATTTACGTAATTATAATATAACAGAAGATGATTTAAAGAAAATGAAGGTTTTACAAAATAATAGATGTTTTATTTGTGGTAGTAAAGGTTTTCTTATAAATAGCACCACGCACACAGAGACACTTGTTGTAGACCATTGTCATGCTACAGGTGCAGTAAGGAAATTATTATGTCACAACTGTAACAGAGCGTTAGGGTTATTTCAAGATAACCCTGATTTATTACGTAAAGCCGCCGAATATATAGAAGGACATAGGAAGGTGTAACGACTATCCAGGAATGGAGTAGGGTTCAAGCGAACTCGAAGCGCAGAACATCCAGAACGGATGATGATATAGTCTGGTCTTATAGGCGACTATAAGAGAACGAATGGACGCGATTCGTTCGTAACACAACGTATGGAGCCGGGGACGCTAAGATAGGCAAGATTATCAAAGGAACCGCAAAGGATGGCAAGCGTCTAAAACGGGAATTCCTTAAGAAAACCCCTGCGCTTGCTCAGTTAAAAAAAGCAATCCAAAATGCTCTTGTCGCTGAATCAGATAAAGGCCGGATTGTCAAATGGAAACGCAGGTATCTCAAGGGACTTGATGGACGGCATTTGTACATTAGGTCAATGCATTCAGCTTTGAATACCCTTTTGCAGTCCGCAGGCGCACTTATTTGTAAAAAATGGATTTGTCTTTTGGAAGACAGATTGATTGCTAGGGGTTTAACTCATGGTTGGAATGGGGATTTTGCGTTTATGGCCTGGGTGCATAAATTTCATTGTGCCTTTAAAGGGAAACCTTTATCGAATAATCAGGTGAATTCGGTGGAACCCAGAACGGGCAATACCGAGCGAAGCTGTTTCAAAGAAAGGAGAGTGACATGCGAGGCAGATTAATTGAATTTAAAGTTACAGAAACAGGTTGTCTTGTGCCAACTTCTCATAAACTTAATCCAGATGGTTATTTTAGGAAATGTATTGTTGGTGCGGGAAAATACAGACACCTTGTAATGTATCACAGACATGTATATGAATTAATGTTTGGAGAAATCCCTGAAGGATATGAAATAGACCACAAATGTAAAAACCGCGCTTGTTGCAATCCTGAACATCTCCAAATGTTAGAGGGAACTGAACATACAATAAAAGGTAATCAAGAACGATACGCAGCACGTAAAAATAAAGCATATCATTATTGGAAACAAACGCAATGTTCAGGAACAAAACTTGGGGAATTGTTTGGAGTCTCTTTTTGTTGTGGAAGTAAATGGATTAGAGATTGGAAACAGAGCGTGTAGAGACTATTCCGAAAGGAAGTAGGGATAAAACCCGAAGTGCCTGACCCCTGGTGACAGGGTGATGATATAGTCCGACACTCTCAGGAATGAGAGATAACAGTAAGGATGAAACCCAGATAGCTTGTAGAAACGCAGAGACAACTAAAATTATCCTTGAAGAAGCACAAGTCGCCATGAGGGAAACTCAGGCGTTTTTTAATTTCAGGATTCAGTTAGACGTTGAAGGAAAGATAGGTAAAAATTGGGCTGAGTGCCATTAAGGAGTTGATAAATATTTCAGTTGACATAGTGTCTCTATCAGGACGGCCTAAGAACAAACTAATACAACTTGCGCTGCCTCTTGATAAAGTTAAACAAGATAAACTTAAGTTTCCCATGCTTTGGTCAGAGAAGATTGACGGAGTTTTCTGTCTTGCTCTTAAGAAAGATAATGAAGTATCCATTTTCTCCCGTACAGGTGAAAGATATGTTTCCATGAGGCACATTGAGGAACAACTCAAGTTACTCTTGGACGAAGACTACATCATTCTTTTTGAGGCTACTTCTTACCACACGAAAAACCAAGCGACTATTAGTGGGTGGTGTCGGGATACCAAAAAGCAACATCCTGAACTATTCGCTGCTTGTCATACCCTTCTTACAATTTCAGATTTTATAGAAGGTGCTAAGAAATCTTATGAATACGCTATTGATTGGGAAGTGTTGAAAGACCAAATAGACAAATATGGCGATAAAACTAAGGTCACTTATATTATGCAGCAGCGTGTAGATTCCCTGGAAGAAGCCTTGCAATTAACTAAAATTATCTGGGAACAAGGAGGCGAAGGAGCAGTCCTTAGAAATCCCCACGCTTGTTATCAAGGTGGCAAACGTAACCAGGATATAATCAAAATTAAAAAAGGCGTTTCTTATGACCTTAAGGTTACCGGGATTTACCCAGGAAAAGGTAAGTATCAGAATACCACGGGTTACCTTGAGTGTCAATTTAAAGATGGTAAGAAACTTAGGGTAGGCAGCGGTCTTACAGATAACGAGCGTAATTTATGGCGGGAAAATCCTAATGAGATTATAGGGAAAATTGTTCAAGTTGATGCTATGACAGAAAGTTCCAAAGGACTTCTTAGGGAGCCAAGGTATAAAGGGATTCGACATGATAAGACGGAAGGAGATTTTTAAATATGAGTAATCCCTTAATCTTCCTTATAGATGCCGATATGCTTGTCTTTGAAGTCTGTTCCGTTTGTGAGACAGAAATTCATTGGGGAGACGGCCTTTGGACACTTCACGCAGATGCAGGGGAAGCGAAAGGCCGTCTTGATGATATAGTCCAGAACATTGTCAACAAAGTTTTAGCAAAGTTGAAATATGTAGGAGCTTATGAAATCCTGATGTGCTTTTCAGATGACCATGAGAATTTCAGGAAGAAAATATTACCTACCTATAAAGCTAATCGGATAGGCAAAAGGAAACCTATTTGTTATCGTGAGGTAAAATCTTGGGTAAAAGACAACTATACAGTTTACCAAAGACCAAGTTTAGAAGCTGATGACTGTATAGGAATCTTAGCTACGACAAGCCCAAATGCCGTAATAGTTAGCGGTGATAAAGATTTTGAGACAATACCTGGGAAATTTTATAATTACCGAAAGGAGGAACTTTATGTTGTCTCTGCTAAGGAAGCTGCTGAGAAACATCTTTACCAGACGCTTATTGGGGATGCAGCCGACAATTATTCAGGGTGTCCGAGTGTAGGCCCGAAAACTGCTGAGAAACTTTTAGCAGGCGATAAGTGTACCTGGGAGACAGTGGTCAAACAATTTGTTAAAAAAGGACTTACTGAGCAGGACGCTTTAGTTCAAGCGCGGGTTGCTAAAATATTACAAAAAGAGAATTATGATTTTAAACGAAAGGAGCCTATTTTATGGAATCCGATTTAGTATATAGGGAACCAAGTTTTAATAGTATTGAAGATGAACTTATAGAACCTTATGTCTCAAATAACATGATAGAGTTTCTAAGTGAATACTACAGCATTGACAGGGTACTTCATTTAACCGTTAATGTCGCTAATAATGACGAACGTATGGGCTTCATTAAAGGAGTTAGGGATGTGATTGGTCTTCTAAAAGTAATCCGTATAGAACAGGAGGGAAAATAATGTGTATCTTTAGTTCGCCTAAAATGCCTGAAATTAAGACTACTGCACGTGAGGTAATCCCAGAGACAAACGCGAAACCTCCAGATTCCCCGCAGTATGGTGATGGAACCAAGTCAAGAAAAGCAGGTGCCACCGGAAAAAAAGCACTTATGATTAAATCAGGTGGAAGCGGGACTGGCCTGAATATATGATGGCAGTAAATGGAACAACCGCTAAAGCTTTATATGAACGGTTAAAACAAGAGCGTGTTCCTTATATTACCAGGGCTATCGAATGTGCAAGGCTGACAATTCCTTCACTTTTTCCTAAAGAACACGATAACGGAACCACCAAATACGACACTCCTTATCAATCCATAGGAGCGCGAGGTGTGAATAATCTAGCGTCAAAATTAGTATTAGCCTTGTTTCCGCCTAACTCTCCTTTTTTTAGGTTGTCTATAAGTAAACAAGCGTCTGCCGAAGTATCAGCAATGGGAATGGCAGCAGAAGACAAAATAGAAGCTGCTTTGGCTGAACTTGAGCGTACCATTATGCGATACATTGAGACACACCAAATACGGGTTACGTTGTCCGAAGCGCTAAAACAGGCGGTTGTCGTAGGTAACGCTTTGTTATTCCTTCCGCCAAAAGAAGGAGGCATAAAACTATATAAGCTTTCCAGTTATGTCCTTCAAAGAGACGCATTAGGAAATGTGATAACCATTGTTACTCTTGATAAACTTGCGTTTGCCTCACTTCCTCCTAATATTCAACAAATGGTATCTAAGAACGGTGAAAGGAAACCAGAGGAATTAATAGAGATTTATACCCATGCTTACCTTGAGGACAACTTTATTGTTGCTTATCAAGAGGTAGAGGGAGAAAAAATTGAAGGGAGTGACCAACGTTTCCCGGTGTCTAAATCTCCTTGGATACCTATTAGGATGGTTAAGGTTGATGGGGAATCCTACGGGCGTTCTTTTGTTGAAGAGTACAAAGGGGATTTAATGTCTTTGGAGGGACTTTCCAAGGCGATTGTGGAACATGCTGCTATTGCCGCTAACATCACTTGGCTGGTCAATCCCAACGGTGTAACTCAGGCCCGAAAGTTAGCTAATGCACGACCCGGTGAATTTATTCCTGGAAGAAGAGACGATATAGCGGCTTTACAATTGGAAAAACATGGCGACTTACAGATAGCCAAAGCAACCGCAGACGCTATAGAAAGTCGCCTTTCGTATGCCTTTATTCTGAACTCAGCTATCCAAAGGGATGCCGAACGGGTAACAGCAGAGGAAATCAGGCAAGTAGCGCGGGAACTTGAGGACACTTTAGGCGGCATTTATTCGATTCTAAGTCAAGAATTACAGTTGCCGCTGGTGCGCCGTTCGTTCGCTCAGTTACAAAGCACAGGTCAGATACCGCATATCCCAGACGGCATAGTGGAACCTGCGATAACTACAGGTCTGGAAGCGTTGGGCCGAGGGCATGACCTGAATAAGTTGTCAATGTTTTTAAATTACGTTGTCCAGATTCCCGAAGCTGCCCAACGTCTAAAAATGGATGCCCTACTGACAATGATAGGTACAGCCTTAAATATCAAGACTGATACCTTGATTAAATCCGAAGAAGAATTTCAGCAAGAACAAATGATGGCGCAACAAATGGCTATGATGCAACAAGCCGCGCCACAGTTAGCTAAAGGCATGACAGAACAACAATAATAAACAGGAGGTAAATTATGGAGACAAATAGTCAAGATTTTTATGGAACCAATGCTATAACAGGAGGTGAAACCAATACGCCTCAACCGCCCATTGATGTTAAACAGACAAGCAATGTACAACTTACGGTAAACACTGACCAACAACAGGCGCAACCTGAGACAAAACAGACTGACCAAACACCACCTGAATTGACACTTGAACAACAGGTAGCACAAGCGGTAACCGCACAGCTTGCAGCCGAAAAAGACCTAAAAGACCAGTTAACCACTAAAAATATAAACTTTGATAACTTAGCCGCCGAGTATGCTAACAATGGGAAACTGAGTGACAAAACTATGGAATCCTTAGAAAAAGTAGGTTTTCCTAAGTCGGCTATTGATGCCTATATAACAGGTATGGAAGCAGTTGCCACTAGATTCGAGGAAACTGTTGTCTCCTTTGCCGGAAACCGGGATGATTTTAAGCAGCTTCAAAACTTTGTTCAGTCGTTAGGTGATTCATATGTAACCGCTTTTAATAGCTCCATTAACTCTGGCGACCTAAACCAAATCAAGATGAACGTTGAAGGTCTTAAGGCGCAAATGGTTCAAAAGTACGGTACAACTAATCCAACTCTTACAGGTGCTAATGGCGGTATAAACACTAAGACCGGATTTAGTTCATCCCAAGAAATGATAAAAGCTATAAATGACCCAAGGTACTACAAGGATACCGCATATACCCAAGAAGTCCAAAAGAAAATACTCAGTTCGTCCTTTATAAGCTAAAGAGGCTTATTTTTTTTATGTCTTTTTCTTTAACAAAAATTTTAAAATGAAAAGTGAGGTAATGTATTAATGCCAGATGTAAAAGTAGCGCAACTTGGGTTACACCAAGGAGGTACAGACAGTTTAGAAGGGTTTTATAAGATATTTATAGGAGAAGTATTAGCCGCCTTTGCGCGTGCCTCGGTCACAATGAACCGCCATATTACCCGTTCAATTTCCCATGGTAAAGCCGCAAGATTCCCGGTGTTCGGCAGAGCAACAGCAGCTTATTTAAAACCAGGAAAATCACTTGATGACATCCGGGAAAATATCCCCGGAAATGAAGTGTCTATTACTATTGATGGTCTTTTGACATCATCCCAGATGATAACTGACATTGAGGAAGCTATGAGGGCTGACGATGTCCGAGGAGAATATGCGCGTCAAATGGGGGAAGCCTTAGCGATTGCTGCTGATGGTTCCGTATTGGCCGAGGCTGCTAAACTGGTAGTCGCAGGTAATGAAAATATCACGGGGCCACAAGGTACAGGCAAAGGTGAGATTTTAAACCGGACGGTTGCTGCAGGTTCGTTAGGAATAACTGAGGCTACCGGGCGGATGATTGTGGACATCCTGCTGGAAGCTAAAGCCAAAATGAGTAAAAATTATGTCCCGCATGGTGACCGCTACGCCTATGTAGACCCAGACTTTCATGCAGCCTTAGTTGCTTCTATGGTTGCGATTAACAAAGACTATGGCGCAGTCGCTACAATCGTAGAAGGTAACGTCCTTCGGATTGCCGGGTTTGACATTATAGAATGCGCTCATTTAACCAGAGGCGGAACTGACGAAACCAATGTCTTACAAGGGGACGGTCATGTGTTTCCTGCAGCCTATAAAGATAAAAAGCCAATTATAATTTGTCATAGGACAGCAGTGGGAACACTTAAATTACGCGACTTAGGTCTGGAAAATGCGCGGCGTACCGAATATCAGGCCGATATGCTTGTCGCTAAGTATGCTATGGGACATAAGGGCTTGCGTCCCGAAGCAGCTTTCTTAGGCGTTATAGAATAGTAAAATTTGTTATATAAAGGTAGAGGCCTGCTTCTAACTATAGACGGGCCTTTGCTTTTCCTTAAAGGAGTGAATTTCTTATGATTCTTAGTCCTGTCTCAGAGTTAGAAGCAGTCAACCAAATTATTTCTTCGGTGGGTGAATCCCCGGTTAACACTTTAGAGAACCCGGCGAATGTAGATGTAATAAACGCTATCCGTATCCTATCAATGAACAACCGATTATTCCAATCCAAAGGATGGTCTTTCAACTTCCTTCCTAAATATATACTTAATCCTGACATTCACACCAAAAGAATTCCTTGGTCTAACGTTTATTTATTCCTAAGAGGACATGACAGAACTCGTTATGTCAAAAGAGACGGATATATTTTCAATTTCACTGAGCAAACCTTTATTTTCCCTAAAGCAATTCATGTCCAATGTATTCTTTTGGTTCCCTTTGAAGAAATGCCGGAAGCAGCTAGACAATATATTACTGTTATGTCAGCGCAAGAGTTTCAATTGGAATATTTAGGCGACCCTAATTTAACCAAGGCATTCTTAAGGCGAGAAGCAGCAGCATGGGCGGCACTTCAAGAATACGAAATGGATTTAAACAGGTACAGCAGCTTTGACAATAAAAATGTCCAATGGCTTTTAAGGAGGTAAGTAGATGTCTCTTGTGTCTCAGACCATTAAAAATTTAGTAGCAGGAATCAGTCAACAACCTGCGATTTTAAGACATGCTGAACAACTGGAACACCAGGAAAACGCTATGTCAACCGAAGTGTCAGGACTACAGAAAAGACCGCCGACAGTCCATGTAGCTACCCTTGACAATATTTTGGAATCCAATATTAAACCATTGGTACACCTAATTGACCGTGACGAATCCGAAAAATACATTGTGGTATTCAATGGAAACGGTGTTCATGTTTGGGATTTGAAGGGCAATAAAAAGACAGTTAATTATGAAGGAAACTCTCTTAAATATGTTACCACTGAGCAACCTAGAAGAGTCCTAAAGGTAATTACAGTTGCGGATTATACTTTTATCACTAATACAAATATAACCGCTAGGATGACTAAAGAAACCACACCGGACGTTTGGGAAACGCAAGGCGCATTATTTAATGTCAAAAGTGGACAGTACGGCAGGACATATCGCGTCTATATAAATGGTGTCCACCTTGCAGCCTACACTACCCCAGATGGCAGCGGGGAAGACCATAGTAAATATATTGACACAAATTATATCGCAGGACAATTAGCGTCTCAATTACGTGACCAAGGTTATACAGTTACTCGAGGTGAAAGTTGGTTTTATGTAAAAGCGTACCCTATTAACTCTGTAGATGCTAGGGACGGCTTTAATAATCAAGCGTTGTTTGGTGTCCATAAGTCAGTCCAAAGGTTTTCCATGCTCCCGGCCTCTGCACCTGATGGGTTTACCATTGAAGTTACAGGAGAAGCAGGGAACGACAGCGACAACTATTATATAGCTTATAATACCTCAAAGAACGTCTGGGAAGAAACAGCGAAACCAGGAATCTTGAACACTATTAACGCGACTACAATGCCTCATGTCTTAATAAGGGAAGCTAATGGCACTTTTACTTTAAAGACAGCAGAATGGTTAAAAAGGACAACAGGTGACGATGATTCAAATCCTTTGCCGTCCTTTATTGACCAAAAAATTAACGATATGTTTTTCTTTAGGAACCGCCTAGGAGTAGCTGCAGGTGAGAATGTTGTCTTATCGTGTTCCGGCGACTTCTTTAATTTCTGGGTTGCGTCTGCTGTAGGCATTGAGGATACAGACAGTATTGATATTGCGGTTAGTCATAATTCAGTTTCCACTATTCACCATGCGGTTCCTTTTAATGAGGAACTTCTTTTATTTTCAGCGAGAACTCAGTTTGTCTTAAGAGCAGAAGGAGTTTTAAGTCCGAAGACAGCCGCAATTAACCAAGTGACTGAGTTTGACAGTTTGGTTACCGTAAGACCTGTAGGAGCAGGTAAGAATATTTATTTTCCTGCCGAACGTGACCAGTATTCATCCCTTAAAGAATACTATGCGGTTCAGGACGTATCAAACATTAAGAATGCCCAAGATATAACCGCACATGTCCCTTCGCTCATACCAAACGGTATCCATAAGTTAATCTGCAATAACACTGAGAATATCATCTTAGCTTTAACCCAAGGTGCGGAAGACAAAATTTATGTCTATAAGTATCTTTTTATTGACGAACAGCGGTTACAGTCAGCGTGGTCTTATTGGTCTTTTGGTTCAACTGCGCGAATACTTGGGGGCGGCTTTATCAAATCCACGCTTTACCTGCTTATCCAAAGGGATAGCGGGGTGTTCCTGGAAAAAATGACGTTTACCTATAATACCAAAGATGTCCCGGAAGAACTCTACAGGGTTTTCATGGATAGAAAAATTGTCTGTTCGGCACTTCCTGAATGGCAATATGATGATGTCTTAGACGAAACTTATATAAATTTAGACAAGGTATACGGAATAACACTACCTAACGAAACCTATGGTCTTGTGACCTCCAGTGGTTACTTTAAAGAAATAACACAGTATGAAATGAATAATAGTCAGTGCCGTGTCTTAGGGAACCTAACAGGCCAGAAGGTAATCATAGGCCAACTTTTTAACTTTAAGGTAATCTTTTCAGAAATTATGGTTAAATGGGCGACTGAACGAGGAACCCAATCGGCAACAGAAGGACGGCTTCAAGTTAAAAACTTCTGGGTGGACTATGTAGAATCAGGTTACTTTAAGGTCATTGTGGAACATTTTGGGAAACAAAAGTATTCCTATGAAATGACTGCGCGATTATTGGGAGCTAATGAGACTGTCTTAGGGAAACCTGCGATAAACACAGGTAAATTTAAGTTCCCGGTGCAGTCCGTAAGTAATAACTGTCAGATAACATTAGAAAGCGATTCTCCTCTTCCGGTGTCCTTAAGTGGCGCAGGGTGGGAAGGAAATTATATTAGGAGGAATAGACGCATTGGTTAAAATTGTAGATACAACAGTAAAACATTTGATTGAATTTAATAATAATATTCGTCCTGGTGACCTTGAGGAAATCAAAGCGGCTTGTAAAGGTAAACCATTTGAAGAAACTTCAATTGAAGACCTTCGGGATTGCCTCACGCTTATTGATGAAAAAACCGGGGATGTCCTGGGGATAGGCGCATATGACAATAAGGACAAGGTAGATTATATCTGGCTTATTACTACAACTAAAATAGAGACAAGGAAAATAGAATTTTTAAGGTTTTCTAAAAGATTCCTTCGGAAGCTTCTGGCACATGCACCTAAATTATACTGCGCTCCATTTGCTAAAAACCAGTTACACCTTGATTATATAGAGTGGTTAGGTGGAAAGTGTCTTGGTGAAAAGAGAGGGTTTAGAATATATGTCTTCAACAGGCTAGATATGTCTAACAAAAGAGGTACTTAAAGTATGTGCTATACTGCTGCAATGCAAACAGGACTTGGCATAATGGGGACAATGGCGGCGCAAAGTTCAGCCGAAGCAAACGCCGTTTACCAAAGACAAGCCGTTATTAAAAACTGGAATTACTCAATGCAGAACGCTGAAATGGAACGCCAGGACGCTTTTGATTCTACCGTAAGAGACATGGAGAAAATAAGGCTAAATTCTAAGTCCCTTAACTCCAGTGTCTTCGCTGCAGTTAATGAAGGGTTGGAAGGAGGAGGCAGGACGGCTAACCTTTTGAAACGCAGTGTTCTCGGTGATGAAGCAAGGGCGGTAAGTTCTGCCCAGGAGAATTACCAAAGGAAATCTAATGAAATCGACCTAAACAAAGAAGCAGGATTAATTTCCGCTAAATCACAAGTGGACAGCATCCAAGCTCCCAGTAGAAGTAGTATGTGGTTGAACATTTTAGGCCAGGGACTTGCCGGGTATACTTCGTTCAAAAATGCCGAAGCTGATGCGTTGTCTAAAGGATTAGGCTTTGGCGCGTGGGGAGCTAAACTCAAATCGAAGGATACCCAGACATCCCAACAGGACTATTCAGATTATTACAAATACCAACAGCCTAAATATTTTGGTTACGACTTTAATGACAGTTATTATAAAGGAAAGAGGTATTTCTAATTATGTCTAATTATATAGCAGCAGCCATAGGAACCCAAAAGCAATTCTCGAATAAACCGCAAGATATTTATCAGAAGAACCTTGCCACTCCTCAAGTTGTCCCACAGCAAGAAAATAAAGGAATGCTCCTGGCGCAAGCGTTGGGAGTGTTTGGGGATGCGATAGGTAATGAAGGTATCGCAAGGGAGAAGCGCAGGGAGAAAAAGGGAATTTATGAGGCTGAAAAGATTATCTCAGGGCAGACCGAAGAAGACCTGCAGAAACTAAACGCTATCGAAATGGCTAACAATGCAGGTATGTTTCATGTCCGCGATAATCCGTATGCTGTCTCCTTGATTGAGAAGAACCGGGGGAAATACATTAGTAGCCGCGCTAAAGCTGAATATTCGCTTGAGGTTATCCAAAAGGAAGGCCGAGCGAAAACCGCACAGGACGAAGTAGCGCGGTACAATAAGTTCATTCAGGAACGCTATGGACAAGCGGCGGTAAACGTCATTGATGAAGAGGCATTCCAAAAGGGATTCTATGATAATCATATGGTAGACCAGACGGATATTGCCAGGGAGAACATTAAGGAACAATCGGCAGACTTGGAGTTTTCTAAGAATGTGACAAGTCAGGCCAAGTTTGGTAGTTTAGCTTATAATGCGTTGTCGGTTCCTTTGGATGTTTGGAAGGAAGCTATTCAACTTGAGTTCAACGGTGAGAGGTTAACAACTTTTTCCAAAGCTAAACGTATAGAACTTGCTAAGATGTTAGCTGAGGGTGTCGCGAGGTATTCCAGCGACCCTGAGAGGGTTAAGGCTCTTGCAGATATTGTCATAGGTTTAAATGATGATGGTACTGAAATGAAATTAGGCGACCATATGAACCTTGCGGACGCTGAGTTTTATGCAGCTAACAGAAGGGCGCAGACGTTTGATTCTTTAGTTTCACAGGAACTTGACCGCTTGAGTAAAATGTCGGTTGAACAGCAGAACGAAGCGTTTGAGCAGATGAAAAAAGATAACCCGACACTGTTTATTACAATGTCAAACTATAGACATGCGCTTTATAATACTGCAAAGCAGGAGGAAGAAAGGCAACTAAAGGCTCAGAGGGCGCAGGTGGATGAAGCAGTATACAGTAGCCAAGTGCAGAAGATGTTGAGAGCACAAATAGACGCTTTTATCCAAGGACATGACCGCGCTTCTAATTCTGCTTATGTACCAACTTCCTTTAATGATTTACCTTCTATTACCTATACAAATGCTAACGGTCAAACAGTTTCCAGAAAACCGACAAAAGAAGAAGCAGCCATTATCGCAGAAAGTGTAATGCAAGAGATAAAGTCAGACCAAAGTTTAACACAAATTGAAAAAGACAGGAAAATTGTTAAACTACTTAATTCTCCTGTTGCTGAACTTCTAACACATTCTATTCAAGGTGCAATGGCAACAGCATTTACCAGTTTAACGCCGGATAAATACACACCTAACAATATCCCTTCATACGTAAAAGATGCACTTCAAATGTATCAAGCTAACCAAGAAGATTTTAGAAAAGCGTTCAAAGATGTTTTTGAAGAAACAGAAGCCTTATATATACTAGGCCAGGGATTAGGAAGTCAAAACGATACTGTTCAGCTTACTACCGAAGGTCTTAATGCTTTTGTCTTAGGAAAAGAGAAATTAAAGAAAAACCCTGAGTTAGAGACACAATTTATGAAAGATATTCAAAATAATAATCCTTTATACAAGTTAAAAAGTCTAGCAGGTCTTGACGGTAAAGAAGTGGATTTACCTATTACTGATAACCAGAATCATGTCTTAAAGAAACGCATTGAAACAACAGCGTTATATCTAATGGCGGCAGGCCGGGACGTAAAAACAGCCGTAAATGAAGCAACCAAAAGAGCGCAACAAACTTATGTTGGGTGGCGGGATGCGGCAATTCCTAAAGATATTTTTAATAATCTCCCTACTGAATACAGGAATGATATTGGTCTTATGGTGCTTGAGGATTATTATAAAGAACAGTTGGACACTGGAACAGACCCGATTAATATTAAGGTGGACTTTGACCTTGATAGGAACGTACTTATTATTAATAATTTTACGTATCCTGAGAAAACCACTCGTGTAACGGTAGATAGCATTACTAGAAAAGGTCTTGAGAAAATAGAGCAAATATCTAAAGGCGAACACACTACAGGCCAAAATATAACGCTTGAAGAAGCTGAACAAGCACGTAAACAAACTGAAAAATACACGAATATAGGGGCTTCAATAAATACAAGGGGTATAAATACAAACCGTGAAAAAAGGAACGGAGTAACCATTGTATCAGAAGAAACTAAACAAAAGTTCAATAATAGTAAACAAAACATGGGAAAGAACTCTGATAAAAGTTGGGACAAAATAAAGCAAAAATCTTCCTCAGTATTTTATAGTTCACCAAAAACTTATAAAGGCGGTTTAACAATAAATGATAGAGGTAAATAGAATAGTCTGAAATAAGTGAAAGAGGGTTAAAATGAGCCATTCAGTAGAACAAGTAAAAGCCTTAATAGCACAAAAAGCTGAACAGTACGGAATAAATAAAGAACTTGCTCTAGCATTAGCTAACCAGGAATCAGGCTTCAATCAAGCGGCGCGTTCACCAGTAGGCGCAATTGGCGTTATGCAACTTATGCCAGATACCGCAAGGGGGCTTGGGGTTGACCCTGAGATTTTAGAGCAAAACATAGACGGCGGTATGAAATATCTTAGACAGCAATATGATGCTTTTGGTGGTGACATTGATAAAGTATTAGCTGCCTACAATGCGGGGCCAGGAGCCGTCCAGAAATATAATGGGATTCCTCCGTATACTGAAACACAAAACTATGTTAAATCAATAAAGAGTGCAATGGGCGGCGGTTCCCATATACTTGATGGTGTCTTTGACCGTTCTAAAGGACTATTCGGTACTTCTCCTCCCACAGTTCCAACTAAAGAACCCCCGCCTCAAGGCAACTTTTGGGAAGGATATAAAGAAGCCGCTATTGATTCAATGAAAGATTCGATACTTGGGGGAACCGTTCGGGCTATTTGGAGCGGCCTTGAGCATGACGATTTGTACGGTACAGACAAGCTCAAGTATACCGAACAGGATGTCGAGTATGTTACCAAAGCACTCCCTGGGGAAAAAACCGCACAACAATGGATTTTCATGAACGCTAAGAATCCCACGCATTTAATGCAGTTAGTCCAAATGAAACAGGAGGACATTGCCAGAAGGGAACAACTTGAAAATTATTCAAAATGGGCGACAATCCCAGGTATGCTAACTGGTGCATTAGTCGACCCTACGAACCTTATTCCACTCGGAGGACAATATTCGTTTGCTCTTAAGGCCGCTGCACGACTTGGTAAAATAGGCCGCGCTATATCTACCGGAACATTCTCAAGGTACTCAACTATAATGGCAGAACGCGCTGTAACCTTTGGGGGATTCAATGTAGCCGAAAGGAGACTGTCAGAA
Organism: Holotrichia oblita; assembly: GCA_023690525.1. Lineage (NCBI taxonomy): Eukaryota > Metazoa > Arthropoda > Insecta > Coleoptera > Scarabaeidae > Holotrichia > Holotrichia oblita. The sequence continues at coordinate 41,412 of JALQSN010000304.1, read as the reverse complement.
CACTTCGCCGGGTATGAGCAGGATTATACCTCTGCTGCTATGATAGGTGCAGTAGTAGGCCCAACTTTAGGAGCGTTTGGGGACATCTTTAGAGCTTCAAGGGCAAGGAGAGTACAGGAATTTGCGGCTGCTCTTGAGAGAGGGGAAGCCACTGCAGCGGCCCATGTGCACGACTTGCCTCCTCCAAATATGATAGCAAGGGATACTAGAAATTACGCTAAGAACTTCCATGACCAAAACTTTGTTGATAATGTTGTCCCTAATAATTCTAGCTTTAAGAAACAATTACAGCCTTTCATTGATGGTGAAAGGGCTTTTTTTGTGTCCAGAGCAGAAGCACAGGAGGTTGCCAAGCATTATGGGCAAACGCTGCCTGATAATGTAAACGCTTTTTGGAATCCTCATGAAGACTACGCCCTTTTTATAAAAGATGGTATTAAAACTTCCGCTGATTTTGAAGGATTTTTCTATCACGAAGTCGCTGTCCACAGAGGAATTGAATTATTTACGAAAAAACAACAGAACATCTTAAGGAAAGCTGTTGAAAGCCGAATGAAAAATCCTGATGAACACTGGTTAAAAGCTATCAAATCCGTACATGATGGCGATTGGAAAGAGGTCTTAGCTTATTGGGTACAAAATTCACCTAAAAATGATACCTTTTTAAAACAGTTTGAGCAATACACTATGTCAGGCATACGCCGCCTTGGGTATAACGGAAAACTAGCTGATGCTGAAATTAGGGATATTTTACAAAGAGGTCTTTTAAAACAGCTTGAAGATGAACGGGGCTATCGTCTTATGCCTGATGGTTCGGCTTGGGTTGGAGGGTTTAGGTATTCCCAGGACAACTTAGCGCATCCAAACAATATGTCTCATGTCATGGAGACACACCCAGAAAATATAACCCAAAAAGACATAGGAACAATTTATGGTAAAAGATGGCTACCTAAAAGTGTAAGCCAGTGGATGGAATCAGGTTGGTTTTTCGGTACAGTTCACGGTATCCTTACTAACTCCAAGTCTCACATCCTGCGAAAAGTAAGCGACCTTTTGTTACATGATGCCCGTGGGAGAGAATGGAAAGGCGACCTTGGCATGCCTGTAGAGATTATGAAAGCTGCTATTGTTAAACGCTTAAATGAACCTTGGAAAGAATATATGAACATCCGGCATAACATTGGTTGGAGCGATTTGACAACCAAAGGTATCCCCACGCATGCAAAAGCAGCAGAGTTTGACAGACAGGTTATCGAATGTTATAACGCAACTTATACTAACAACAAGGCCGGACTTACTGAATTTAATTGGAGTGCTGATGTCCGCAAAGGTGCAGAGATTTTTAAAAAGATGCGGGATGATATTTTAGAAATCGGTAAAACTTCCTCTGAAATGTTTGGCACAAGATTTGCTAAGAATCTCTTTGAGAAAGACTTCATTCCGGCTGATGGTGAAATTTGGCGTATCCTTGACCATGACAAATGGCTGTCCTTTCATCACAAATTCGGAACCGTTGAGGAAATGCAAAAGTTTCTGACAGATTATGCCTTTAGAGCAGCCAAGAGGGATATTCATGAAAAACAATTGTTAAGCCTAAAAGTTAAAGAATGGGATAAAAAGTATGCCAATGCTACAGGGAAGACACCTCCAAAACCTACAGCCGTTACTGAAAAGGAACTCGACAAGTATATTCAAGGGAAAGCTGTAGATTGGGCTAAAGGTGTTACTGACCATAACAATTCTAATGTCAGTCTGGTTACAGGTAAGGGAAGTGGCGATTTACCGTTTATGGAAGAAAGGTTCGCAATGGACACCACAATGCAAATGAAGTCTCCTAAAGGTGGTGAAATGTTTTCTTATGACAGTCATTTACGCTGCACTGATTTAGGCCAGATTGTCCCTCAGATGATTAATAGGTTTTCCGGTGAGGCTGCTTTAAGAAACCTTTTCAATTCCCAGAAAGCCTTAGAGAAAACCAGAGCAGACATTATAAGCCAATTGAAACACGCTGTTGACCATAGACAAATTTCTCAAAAACAAATGAATAAAGAACTGCAGGTCTTTGATGATGCTATTGCTATGATACGAGGTGTTCAGACTTCTCAAAGTGTCACTGGTAAAATGGATGCGCTAGGACGTACTATACTAAATTTGTCTTATGCTCAAAATGGCGGTCAGTTTGGGTTAAACCAATTTGGCGACATGGGAGGCGCAATAGCTTACTGTGGGTGGGATTCATTATTACATGCGTTCCCTAAATTGTTCAACTCTTTGTTAAACCCAAGCAATGCCGCAGAACGTGCTCAGTTTATAAAGGATGCCCGAAGGTTCGCTCATGGGGAGAATTTAATAGGGAACCTTTGGCAAAACCCAAGTAATCTTGAATCGCGATTATTCAAAGAAGCTACTACGATTGACAGTACAATGAAGTATTTAGACAAAGTTAACACAGGGTTAAATGTTGCTAGTCGCATAGTTTCAACCTTAAGCGGTCTTCCTAAGTTAACTCAGGCAATGGAAAATAATACTCGTATATCTACTTTGCTGGATGCTTTTGAGTGGGCAAAAACTGGTAAAGCTGGAGGGATGTTGAGGAAACCTTTCAGTGAAACAAAGTTAAAAGCTGCTGGAATAGACAGGGAAATGGCTTCAAAAATAAAGCAGCATCTAAACCAATATAGTACCAGAGATAAAACCGGGGATGTTACTAAATGCGACTTTGAGAAATGGCAAAAAGAAAACCCTGATACCCTCTGGAAACTAAAGTTCCATATTGAAAACCAGAGTTTACGGGCGGTTACTCAAAACACAATAGGCAATACCAATGTCCTCAAAAACGCTGGTTGGTTTTCCAGGTTCTTCTTTCAATTCAAAGACTTCACGCTTAGAACTGTCAACGGGCAAACGCTTAGAGCTTTAACTTCCAGGGAAACTGATGACGCTCTAGCAATGTTGTTTTCAATGGGAACAAACATCGCTATCTTTGGAGGCATAACCTATAGCCGCGCTTGGGCTAACTTTAGGGATAATGACGCTAAACGCGAAAAGTACCTAGAGGAAAGACTGTCAGGAAAAGAATGGGCAAGAGCTGCTTTTCTCCGTGGTGCGCTTACAGGTTCCTTTAGTAGTTTCGCTAATGATGTATATGAGGGAGCAACAGGTAGTCAGTCTATTAGAACTACGGTTGACCGAACGTCAAACTATGGGAAAGACCGGGACGAAATGCCGTCCTTTGAGAAGTTCGTGGACAGCATGGGACAACTCCCGGCGACCAAGACGATAACTTCCCTTATTGAGCCGTTCCATGATTTATATAGGGCTGCACATCCTGGCGAATCAGTTACTAAAAAGGACTTAAAGGATTTATACCGGGCAATGCCTTTACAAAACTTTATTCCTATGGTCTTCCTTGCGAATCAACTTATAGATGATACGGACTTACCTGAAAGACCCCGTAAGAAATAGAGAAAGGAGGGAACCCTCTGACAACCTACAATAAACCCTGCGCCGACCCTACGCACACCTTCGCCTTTGACTTTGATTGCCTTGGGAATCCTTGCGCTGTCGAGTATCAAACAGTAGACACCTTACCACCAACTACAAAGACAATCGAATATAAGGCACTTGTCGCCTATACCTGTGACGGCTTCCAGAAGTCCTTTGCGTTTCCATTTGACTACCTCAGAAAAGCCTTTGTAAAAGTTAAAGTTAACTCACAATCTTTAACTAATGGAATTGACTATATAGTTACCGGAAAGCAAATTGAGTTAACCCATGCGCCGCCTAAAGATGCCTTAGTAACAATCTACAGGGAAACCATTACTAAACGCCTTGTATCCTGGGAAGACGCTTCAATTCTAAGGGCTTCCGATATGACACTTTTTGAAGTCCAATTGTTGCATATAGTAGAAGAAACTATTGATACTGTCTTGGAGAATTGTCTTACTTTGGATATTGAAGATGGCGCATGGGATGCCAGAATGAGGCGATTGAAGAACCTAGCGAATCCTGTAGACCCTGGGGATGCCTTAAACAAACAATATTTTGAATCGGAATCTGCAGGGTTTTATCAGGAAATGAATAGGATTCTTGGGGAAATGACAGACAACAAAGACCTGATTAATAATATGCTGCAGAAGATAACTGATATTGTGTCTTCTGTTAGCGTTACCTTGAACCCTATAATGCTTAGTGCAACTGAACCCGTAACCTTTGATGAACACACGGTTTGGTTTAAGAATGTCGGGAATACCCTGAATATTAGTGGGCATGACATTATGTTCGTCGAAATTTAACACCAAATAATTGTAAATAAAAAAGCTAGATATGTCTAGCAAAAAAAGGAGAAATGTAAATGGTAGACAAAAATGTACAAATTCAACAAAGGAACGCTGCTAATGACGCTTGGGATAATATTTATCCGAAAACAAAAGCGGCCTTAGTTGAGCAAGATGTTAACAATCGGTTTGTAAGTGATGCTGAAAAGACCACCTGGGGTAACAAACAGGACAAACTGAATCCAGCCACAACTACTGTAGCAGGTACTATGAGCGCGGCAGACAAACAAAAGCTAGATGGGATAACGGCAGGTGCAACTAAATACGAACATCCTGCGGAACATTCCCCTTCTATCATAAAGCAAGATACCAACAACCGCTTTGTGTCTGACGCTGAGAAAACCTCATGGGACGCTAAACAATCCCCAATTACCGTCGTTACAACTGCTCCAACTACAGGCACAGCCGCGAATCAATTGATATTCGTGCAGGTCTAAAGGAGGCGTGACGTATCGCAAATTATAACATTGAAATGCGGAAAAGGAATGCCGCTAATAATGGATGGGACAACCTTTACCCAATAACTCAGGCGGCTAATGTGAAGTGTACTGATGGGACAACTGTTGAAGTTAAGTTTTCAAATCACGGCAACCATGTGCCTACTAAGGAAACTGCGGATAACAAGAGGTTTTTACGTTGTGACAATTCTTGGTATACAATTACCCTTACTGACTTAGGGGCGGCAGATGCAGACCATACACACCCTGAGTTACAAGATGCGGGTACTTTAGGCGGCTTAACGCTTGAAGAAATATTAAATATGGTAACTACTGTAGCTGGTAGTAAACAATTTAATACTGCAGGTACTTTTACTTTTACCGTTCCTGATGGTGTTACTGTTATTTATGTAACTATATGTGGTGGGGGCGGAGGTGGCGGCGGGAGATGCACATCTGCAGTATCTTCTAGTATTGTTGCAAACGGCGGAGGCGGAGGGAGTGGAGGTTTACAATATAAAATTCCTCTTATAGTAACCCCTGGTACAACATACACGGTTACAGTAGGAGCAGGCGGTGCAGCAGGTGCAAACGTAACTCAGGCGGTCTCGTCCACAACTACTGCTGGAACTGGGGGTACGGGCGGTACTTCCTCTTTTGGTACGTTGCTTTCACAAAGCGGTGGTGCAGGCGGAAAAGGTGGAACAGTAAGCGGAATCGCGACTAATCTCGTTACAACACAGGGGAGCGCAGGTGCTGGTGCGCCAAACGGAGTGTCTGGCTCAGGAACAACTGGCGGGACTTCTTTTGGAACAAGCGGCAAGGGAGGTAACAGCAGGACAGCAGGAAACCCAGGACTTGTATTAGTCGAATGGTAAAAGAAAGGAGTTAACCATAAAATGTATAAATACGCTCAAATTCAAGACAGTATTGTATGGGGAATTATGGAACACGAAGCTGACATTGGCACTCTTTATGAAAAATATTTTTCTAAAGACATTGTATTTGTTGATATTACAGACATCCCTAACGTACAAGAAGGGGATATTTATGACGGCGTAAATTTCTCAAAGCCTCCTCCGATAATCCAAACTCCCCACGTTGACCAAAATATAGCAGACCTTTGGGAAGCATATTTGGAGGTAGCGGCGACATTGGAGACACTGAAAGAAGGAGGTGAATAAACTGGCAACAATATTAATCGAATGGAAAATTAAAGGTTATGTTTATCTAGTCAAGGCAGGTAGGATGATAATAGAAAACCTGCCGGAAGAATATCGGGAACCTGTAGCGGAACGTCTTATTTCAGAGTAGAGGCCAGAGGGCCTTATTTTTATTTGTAAAGGAGTTAAACGCATTTGGAGTTACTTGGAAAACTTTGGAATCCTTTAATTGAAAACTGGCATTTAAAATTTATGTTCGCCAGTTTATTCACGGTTTTATTTGGCGAGTATAACGCCGGAATGGGCGCATTGCTCATTTTGATTGTAGTAGATTGTCTAACCAAATTCTGGGCGTTATCTAAGGGCGCAGGAGGTTTTAGAACAGCTTGGGAGACAGGCGTAATAAACAGCAGAGGACTACGCCAAAGCCTTTATAAAGGTTTATGGTATATGTCGCTGTTAATCGCAACTCACCAACTGGAACACTTTACTTTCTTTGGTTACACCGTGGGTAATACGCCTGTAGAAATAACCTGCGCTTACCTTGGGCTTATAGAACTCATAAGCATCCTTGAGAATCTACGGGATACCGGAATGAAAGGCTTGGAACCATTTATAGAAATCCTTCGTAAAAAACAAAACCAAATAACAGGAAAGGAAAACTAAAGATTAAATCAATTATGACGCAAAATAAAGCCCTCTGTTGAACTTTTATTTGTTTATCAAAGAATACCACCTAGAACAAATAGAGGCTCCCAGAGGGCTTTATTCTATTTTCAAGACAAAATTAAGGAGGTAATTAAACAATGGCACTTATTAAAGAGACAAATTTGAATTTCAAGAGTTTAACCCCGCATTCCAAGAAAGTTAGTAAGATTGTAGTTCACCATATTGGCGCACCTGATAGGGACGTATCGGCAGCCGAAGTCCACCAATGGCATTTAAACCAAGGTTGGTCAGGCATTGGCTATCATTTTGTAGTCCGGCGTGACGGTACGCTTGAAAGAGGTAGACCTGAAAAAATGATAGGTTCACATGCCTATGGTTACAATGACGGTACTCTGGGCGTGAACTTCGCGGGAAACATGGAAACCATGACAGTAACAAATGAGCAATTAGAATGTGGCGCAATGCTTCTGGCTGACCTTTGTCTGAGGCATGGGTTAACTCCAAGTTCGACTACCATTGTTGGTCATAAGGACTTAATGGCAACTGCATGCCCTGGCAAGAATCTCTATGCGCTCATGGGGACGCTACGGGGTAAAGCGCAATGGTACATGCAAAATAAATGTTGGTAAGGAGGAATTTTGATTGTCTAAAATAGATGCAAATCTTCTTGATGAAATAGCACAATTAGAAGTTCAGGCGTTACTTGAGGGACTTCGTAACCCTGACCTTAAGTCAAATCCTAGTTTCCTAGAGAAAGTCAGGAAGTTCCTCAAAGAAAACAAATTGGAGACAACTCCTGAAACCCCAGGCATCCAGAAGGTTAAACAAAGCATGGAAAATATTCCTGTTTTTGAGGATGAACCGGAGGTGATTCAGTAGTTTGTTAATGTGGAGTAAGGAACAAATAGCGAAAGCAAAGGAAGACTTTAGGGTTTTCGTTTATATCGTTTGGCGGTCAATAAGTCTTCCTTCTCCTACTCCCGTACAATATGACATAGCCAAAGCCCTCCAATATCCCCCAAGTGACCGTTTTATCATCCAGGGATACCGTGGAGTAGCTAAGTCATTTTTGACATGCGCTTATATTGTATGGAGTTTATGGAGAAACCCACAGTTAAAATGCATGATAGTCTCAGCGTCAAAAGACAGGGCAGATGCTAACGCTATCTTTATTAAACGAATTATTTATTTATTGCCTTTCCTTCAAGACCTTCTCCCGACAGAGGGCCAGAGAAATATACAAAATCTTTTTGACGTAGGCGAGGCTATTCCTGATATTTCACCTTCGGTTAAATCCATAGGTATAACAGGACAATTAACAGGAAGTCGCGCAGATATTTTAGTATCAGATGACGTGGAAGTTCCAAATAATTCCAGTACACAGATGCAACGGGATAAACTTAATGAAGCCGTTAAAGAATTTGATTCCATTTTGAAACCTAATGGACAAATTATCTACCTTGGGACACCTCAAGTTGAAGCAAGTTTATATAATGAACTCCAAAAGCGCGGCTATAAAACCCTTATCTGGCCTGTATTATACCCGCAGGACAACAAAGACCGCGAATTTTATGGTGATAGGTTGGCTCCATTACTCAAGAAGAACTATGACAATCATCCTGCGTTTTACATGGGACAACCTACAGACCCCTTAAGGTTTAACGAAGAAGAAATAGAGAAACGCAAGTTATCTTATGGCCGCGCCGGGTTTGCTTTACAGTTTTTACTAAATACTAACTTAAGTGACCATGAGAAATATCCGCTTAAAGTAGCTGACTTAATCATTGCTGACCTTGATTTAGAGACATCCAGTATCAAATGGGATTGGGCCTCAAGTCTCCCTCAACGCCTACAGGATACTCCCTGCGTTGGCCTAAAGGGAGACTATTTTTATGCGCCTCTAAGTCGTTCAGCAGAAACCATGCCATACACTGGCACAGTTATGTCGCTGGATATTTCTGGCCGTGGTGAAATCGTCCTTGCCTCGGCCTAAAATAAATCCCTTGAATTGCTGGAATATCTCATTGGGAGACAATCAGCAGCCAAACCTTAAGGAAACTTAAGGGAGGTTCAACGACTATCAGTACACTCGAAGGTTGAGTGGAAGCGGGGGACACCTTATTAGGTGAAGATATAGTCTGAACTTTATAGCGATATAAAGAGGTAATGTAATGAATTACCGAAACACTTAAACAAAAGGAGACAAAAAAGAGAGTGAGTAATTTTAGACAGAAAACAAGATTATACAAGGTCTATCATATCAGATTAAAAGGGGAAGAAGATTTAACAAAAGGCTACATTGGGATAACCAGGAGAAGTTTACCTTATCGCCTTTCACAACATTTTTGTAGTACCCGGCCCATAGGAACTGTTTTGAGAAGCCTGGAAAAAGACCAAATTGAAATAGTCCAATTAGCTATGTTACCGGAAGGAGAAGCAAAAGAAATGGAGTATTCCCTTCGACCTAATCTTAATATAGGATGGAATGTTCGCGCTGGTGGAGGCAAAGCTACTGTCTGTTGTCCATCATGCGGAAAATATCTTCCTAAAAGAAAGACCGGGACATACTGTATGGATTGTAAAAATACCCAATTTCCCCAAGGTAATCTTCCCTGGAATTATGGAATAGGCGAAAAGTATAAACTCACAAGCCCAGAGGGGCTTATTTTTATGCCTGAAAGTTTCATAAAATTCTGTAAAGAGAATGGTCTTACTTCCCAGAACTTAAGAAAAGTCGCTAAAGGAGACAGAAAGCATCATAAAGGTTGGAAAGCTGAAAGAATTGGATAGGCAGGTTGAAGGACGAAACAGCCTATGCAATCGTTAAGTTTCTCAATGGCTACCTTTTTCTAATGGAAGTTGGTGGTTATCGTGATGGTTACTCTGATACTACCTTAAGAAACCTAGCTATCAAAGCTAAGTTTTATGGTGTTAATGATATTGTCATTGAAGCTAACTATGGGGACGGTATGTTTACTCAGCTATTCAAACCTATTTTAAACGAGATTCATCCTTGCGCTGTCGAAGAGGTTAAACATACTATTCAAAAAGAACTCCGCATCATTGACACTTTGGAACCTGTGATGATGCGTCATAAACTTATTATTAATCGGTCAGTTATCCTTAACGATTATAAGGTTTATGAACAGGAACCAGCAAGGTCTTTTATCTACCAAATGACGCGCATAAGTCGCGAAAGGCATTCCCTGGCGCATGATGACCGCCTAGACGCGATAACAATGGCTGTCTCGTATTGGTTAAAGGTACTCGATAGGGACGCTAAAGTCGGTATTGAGGAATTTATGGAGCAGCAATTGGAAGATTGGTTAGACCCAGATAAAGGCGTATTGTACGTTAAGGAGCTTGCTAAACCAGGAGGAAATAATCTAGCAGGTAAATTTAATATGTTGGATACTTTTCTCAGGTTCTAATTGTCACATATATATTCACTCTTCTAATTGTCACGTATCTTGGGGAAGGTATATTCAAAAAGTATAAAATAAAGGTAACCTTAAGGTATACCTATAGGTAAACTTAAGTACCGCTAAAAGAAGACCATAGGCTAACCTTAATCCTCCCTTAAGGTGAAGCTATGGTCTTCTTTTGGTTCTCTAAAGGTTATTGACTAATTAATTACTAACTACTATCTTATAAAGGAGAAATAGAAGATAATGAAACTTTTAAATATAAATGAATTATGTAAAGTCTTACAAATCTCAAAAACTACCGCTTATACTGTCATTCATAGTAAAGATTTTCCAAAAGTAAAGATAGGACGCGAATGGAGATTTGAAGAAGAAGCATTGGAACAATGGGTTAAAGCCAAGATGACTAATGCGGTCTAAAGGCATAAATAAATTTAAGATTAGATAAATAATTTTCATAGGCATAAAACTTGGCATAAACAAAGAAAAAGCTCTCAGGTTAAAACCCTGAAAGCCTTGTCATTACTGGTGGAGATAAGCGGGATCGAACCGCTGACCTCTTGAATGCCATTCAAGCGCTCTCCCAGCTGAGCTATACCCCCATGTTAAAATTGATTGTTTGATTTTCAACAATTGTTATTATACAAATATAATGCTATAATGTCAAGTGTAAATATTATGATTTTAGAGTAAATTTTAGCAGGATTACTTAATAATTTGGTGTAATTTATTAAACGGCTATATTGTTTTGTTAACTAGAGAGAAGGATTTTGAGTATGCTTGTTAAAGCCGGAATTTTTATTGATGGGGCCGGGAATCCGCCAAAGAGAAATATTTATTTTTCTATTGCTGATGGGCGGATTGCTTCAATTGGGCAGAAGGAAGATTATTCTGTTTGCGATGTGGAGAATGCTTGTAATTATTCGGAATTTTCCGTATTACCAGGACTGATTGACAGTCATGTGCATCTGTTTTTGGAAGGAATTTTTGATTTGAAAGAAAGGGGGCGGCGTTGGAAGGAAGATAGAGATACTACTTTAATTAGGGCCGTTAAAAATCTGGTCTTAACGCTTGAGCGGGGAGTGACTACCGTTAGAGATTTAGGGGGGCCTTATGGAATTGGCAGAATTTTTAAAAAAGCTGTAAATCAAAAAATAATAAACGGCCCCAGGATATTGAGCGCCAATCAGGCTATTTCTATAACTGGCGGCCATTTTTATTATGCTGGCGGGCGAGAAGTTGACGGGGAATTGGAAGTGATTAAAGCTGTAAGAGAACAGATAAAAGCCGGAGCAGACTGTCTGAAATTCATGTTAACCGGAAGCGTGAATTTTGTCAAAGGCGATGCAGGTTCTGTCGAGTTCTCTCAGACTGAAACCCAAGTTTTGGTTCGAGAAGCCAAGCGTTTAGGGCAACTGGTGGCCGTTCATGCTAATGGACGAAAAGGAGTGCGTCAGGCTTTGAAGTTTGAGGTGGATACTTTAGAACATGGAGCGTTGCTTGATGAAGAAACAGTAGATTTGTTGACTGAAAGTCAAGTGTATTGGGTTCCTACTTTATTGCCGTTTCAGCGTATGTTGGATTATAGTCAGCTCTACCAAACCCACAGTTTGCCTTATAATGGAATTAATCAAGTTTATTTAAACCATTTGGGAATGGTCAGTCGGGCTATTGAACGTAAAGCTAAGATACTTGCCGGAACAGACGCGGGAGCATTAGGGGTTGAGCACGGCGATATCAGGCAGGAATTATCTTTGTTAGTTAAATGTGGGATGACTCCTGTTGCCGCTATTAATTCCGCTACAGGCCTTGCCGCCAAAGCTCTGGGGATAGACAAAGAAATCGGAGTCCTTGAGGAAGGCAAACAAGCCGATTTTATAGTTGTTAAGGGAGATGTGACGGCTAATATTGATTGCCTTAAGCAAGTGGAAAAAGTTTTTAAAAATGGGGTTTCATATATTTGATTTTTATTACCAGTCCTGTAAAAGGAAAATTTTTCTTCCCTCAAAAAAGTTTTAACTGGAGTTGATTTTAACTTGGAAGAATCAAGTGAAAAAATAATTAAAGAATTAAAGGAATCCTTAACTGAAAATGGTTATTTAGCCGCCGATGCTTTGGTTATGTCTTTATATTTAGCCGAAAAACTGGAAAAACCCTTACTGCTGGAAGGGCCGGCCGGAGTAGGCAAGACCGAACTGGCTAAAGCCTGGGCCCGTATGGGAAACAGGAAACTCATCCGGCTTCAGTGTTATGAAGGACTTGATGAAAGTAAAGCCCTCTATGAGTGGAATTATCAAAAGCAGTTGTTATATATTCAAATGGCTTCGGCCTCTTTAGTCGTTAAGGGATGGGAAGACGGGCTGGAGCAGATTTTCGGCAATGAATTTCTTTTAAAGCGTCCTTTGTTGGAAGCGCTGACTTGTTCCGAATCGGTAGTGTTGTTGATTGACGAGATTGATAAAAGCGACCCTGAGTTTGAAAGTTTTTTACTGGAAGCGTTATCTGATTGGCAGGTTACTATTCCGGAATTAGGAACGGTCAGGGCGGTAAAAAAGCCTCACGTGGTTCTTACCAGCAACAGCACCCGGGAACTGGGAGACGCTTTAAGGAGGCGGTGTTTGCATTTTGCTATTGATTATCCCAGTTTTGAACAGGAAATTGCGATTATTGAACTCCATGTCCCCGATATTGACAGACGGCTAGTGGAAAAATTGGTTACTTTTATTCAAAATATCCGCAGACAACCGCTAAAAAAACCGCCAAGCGTCACTGAAAGTGTTGACTGGGTAACGGCAATGAACCTTTTGGGCCAGGATATTACCTCCGAAAAAATCAGAGTAACTTTAACCGCGCTTTTAAAATATACCCAGGATAGGGATTTTATATTGGGTAAAATCCCCTTTTTGCTTAAGTAGGGTGCTTATGAAAGGACTTATTATCGAATTTATTAACCTCATGCGAAAAGCCGGGGTCGGCATTACCGTATCGGAGGCTGCGGACGCCTTAAGGTCGCTGGAATTGGTTAGCCTGGAGCCCAAATATATCAAGCCGGTTTTAAAGACTACGCTTGTTAAAAGCATGTGGGAAGAACCTGTATTTGAGGCTCTTTTTGATTTGTATTTTGATTTAAGCCTTAATGATTTTAAAGAGGAAGATTTGACAAAACAATCAAATCAGACCATCATTATTAGGGGCGCAGCGGCTGACGGCAGTGGGCGCGCTTCTTCTGGAGCAGGAGGAGACGCTGAGAATTTTTTGGAGGCTATTGATTCTCAGCCGTTTGCAGTATTGGAGGAACTTGCCAGACAAATAGCCCTAGATGTCGAGCTTGATGATTTTTCTGCTAAAGAAGTACAGGTAAAGCTTAGAAAAATCCAGGTAGACCTGCGCTGGTTTGAAGCGGTAAATTTAATTGAGCGGCGTTATGCCACAAATCAGATGGCGGAATCTGATTTCATAAAATGGAAGGATACCTTTAAAGAATTAGAAAAACTTATTCAACGGGAATTTGAAAAACAGGCAGTCCGAAAGTTTGGTAGGAAGGCTATTTTGCCTTTGGTGGAGTTTGCTAATATCCGCCGCCAGGAATTTTCCCAGTTGTCAGCAGTTCGAATTGCTGCCGTGGAACAGGAAATTGTTAAGTTGGCTAAACGGTTGGCTCAAAAGCCGGGAATTCGCCTTAAAAGGGCTAAAACCGGGCGGATAGATTTGCGCAGGACTTTAAGGGAAGTGATAAAAACCGGTGGGTGTCCCCTTGATTTAAAGTTCAGAGATAAAATAAAAAGCAAGGTCGATTTATGGTTGTTGTGCGATGTGTCAAATTCGGTGGAACAATTCAGCAGGTTTATGCTCCAACTGGTTCAAGCCGCCCAAAAACGTTATGCCCAGGTGCGTTCGTTCGTGTTTGTCGACGAAGCCGTGGAAGTGTCCGAATGGTTCCGACGGCAGGATGTAAATGCTTTTTTGGCAGCCAGACATTTGAGAGACCGCTTTAACCGTCGAGTGGGGCTGTCGCGTTACGATTTGGTGTTTGAGCAAATAGTCAAGTATGAATTGTCTGCAGTCAGTGACCGCACTAAGATAATTATTCTAGGAGATGGACGCAACAATTGGCAGAGAAGCGCCAGCGAAGAACTGGCCAAAATAGCTAGTCGCGCTCAGGCGGTCTATTGGTTAAATCCTTTGCCGCCGGAAGAGTGGCAGACAGGCGATTGTCTAATGGCCGAATATAGGAAATATTGCCGACAGGTATTTGAGTGCCGCAATTTAGAACAACTAACAGAAGTAGCCAACCGGATTTTATAATCCGGTTGGTTACTTTTTTAATTTTAACGTATATAAATAATAGTGGGGGAATAATAAAAGTATTGCTTAATACTTTTTTTTGCGCGAGGGGAGGAGCAAAGAATATGGATGCTGACATATTAGTTGCTTTGGCAGGAATTATTTCCGTTAATATATTGCTTAGCGGTGATAACGCTTTGGTTATTGCTTTAGCCAGTCGCAACCTGCCGCCGGAACATCAGAAAAAAGCCGTTTTTTGGGGAGGGGTCGGAGCTATTGTCCTTAGAATCGGTTTTGCGTTTCTGGCTATTTTTTTACTTAAAATCCCTTATCTTCAAATGGCCGGAGCTATAGCTTTAGAATACATCGCCATTAAACTGCTGACAGGGGATATTGATATGACGGAAACTATAACCGCGCAAAGTAATATCTGGAAAGCAATTAAAACTATTATTGCCGCCGATGTGGTGATGAGTATTGACAATACTCTGGCCATTGCCGCCGCCGCTAAAGGCAATATTCCGCTGATTGTCGCAGGAACGCTTATAAGCATTCCGATTATACTTTGGGGCAGTACCCTTATCCATTCGCTGATGGAAAGATGGCCTGTCATCATAGTCATAGGCGCGGCTTTTTTAGGCTGGACAGCCGGAGGTATGTTTATTGCCGATAGTTTTATATCTTCCTATCTTGTTGCCTATCAATGGAACGCTTGGTTAATTCCCGGTATGTTCGCTTTTTTTGTGATTTTAGCTGGACAGTTGGCTAAAGTCAGAGTCTAAATCTCTATTCTGATTTTATTTTTATAGTCGTAAATATAAGAATCGCAAGGAAGTCCGTCTTCTCCAAAAACAATTGAAGCGCTATAGATAAATCCTTGCGCACAGCAATATCTAAGGTCTAAAATACTCACTGTTTTTGTTTGGCTGTTAGCACCGTTCTGTTCTTTAAACTCTTTAAAGTAGCTGAATGGAGTAAATAGCGAAAAAAATTGGCCAATTACCGTTTTTTGAGCCGCTTGGGTCAGGTCTGAAATATCTTCTTTTAGTAGCCTGGTATAAATATTGACAGTAAGGTTTAAAGTCCCGATTTGTCCCACATACACCCTGTCGATGGTCTTTACGATAAAGTTCCAGAAAAACACACTTTTAAGTGAAGGTAAAATTATCATTTCTGTTGGACTATGGAATGAGTGAGACAGTTCTTGATACGCTTTACGGCGCAAGAGATTTCTAAACCCCAGATAACAGCCGAAAACAGCAAATATAGCCAGAGACATGGCCACAGGGGGCAATTTAAGAAAAATAATTAACAACATCAGCGTTAACAAACAGGGGTCAAACACGTTTAACAAATTTAAACTCCATCGCTTTTTGGAAAGCGGCCATAAAAAAGCTGTTCCGTGAGCGTTGAAACAGTCACTAATAACATGCGATAATGAGCCTAAAAAAGACCAGAGAAAGATATTTTTTAACATATCCTGGGGAAGGAACAGGGAAAATCCCAGACAGATGAGTGTAGACCACAATATAATCCCAGGAATGGAATGGGAAAAAGAACGGTGATGCCTAAGATAAGCGAATTTTCCTCCGATGTAAGTTATGATGTCGAAGTCTGGAGCCTGAGCACCAATCAGAGCGGCTAAATATACGGTGTTGTCAAATAAGACCGGGGTTCCCGAAAGTCCGGCTACGGCGATTCCTATTAAAGCGTGTGAGGCAGTATCCATCAACTACTGTCTCCAGTCTAGTTATATAATGCAATGCTGTAATGCTTTAGGCAGGAATTATTATAACATAAATTTGTTCAAACTCCAACCCCTCTAAATCCGCATAGTTCAAGGGTTTGTTCGATTTGATTTTTGCATCCAGCGGCACATTTTTGAGGGTATTAGTAACCAAGTAGTGACACATATTATAGGTCTAATTACCACCATAAAACTCATGCCAAGGAATCAAAGTTGTGCCGTAATCGCTATTTGGTTCTGCTTCATTTAATTGCCTGTTCCTTTTGATAAGCAATATAAGTGTGTCGAGAAAATGCCAATTTAATGACCATCTGTGAAATAGGATTCTGTTAGTTGGTTGTTTTCCAAGCCAACTTAAAAAATCCTCTCTCTGTTCTTTTGTTGCATAGAGAATTTGCGTTTCGTTGGCAAAGCCCCTGGGTAAATATTCCATGACATCTGTTATATCTTTTGGACATTTGGCAAATTCTGAAAGTATTTGATTTTTTGTTTTGGTTTCATTAAATTTAGATTCTGTTTCCGAATGAGTTTTTTGTATCATGCTTTGAGTATTTGGCAAAAACCAATTAAATTCCATTATTGTTTCATCTGGTGGAATGTTGATGATAAGTTCCCCTGTTTTCAGGTCTAATTCTTCAAAAACAGATTCATCTAAAATTCCGACTTGTTTTGCATTGCCTATTGTAAAGTTAGTTTCATACTTGCCGCTATATTTACTGTCTGGCGCATATACAAAGATTTCATCATTGAGCATAAAAAGAGTTTCAACAAATTCAATGCCGTCTTGATAATCAAAGTGTTGAAAAATATTTATTTTCCATGTGCCAGGTTTAAAACCACCGCCTTTAGGCGGTAAGCTTTGAGCTTGAATTGTTCGACAGTATGGGTTATTCTCAAAAAGAGGTGAGAAAAATGGCAGAATATGACCATGGAAGCCATACTGTACATGACATAAAATATCATTTTGTATGGTTGACTAAATATCGATATAAGGTATTAACAGGAACAATAAGTAAACGTCTTAGGGAACTACTCATTCAAGGCTGTGCTGCCCGAGGAATAACCATAATCGAAGGTAGCATTGGAAAAGACCATGTACATATGTTAGTATCATGCCCTACAAACCTTGCTCCAAGTAAAATCGTACAATACCTAAAGGGTAGATCATCACGCTTAATACAAGATGAGTTTCCCGAGCTAAGGAAAAGATACTGGGGGCAACATCTGTGGGCAAGAGGCTACTTTTGTGCAACTGTTGGTAGCGTTACAAAAGAAACTATCCAACATTATATTGAAAACCAATTAGCACAAGGTGATGTTACTCATTTCAAGATAGAGGACGAGTTTCAGTCGTAATCTTTAGGTTGCTTTAGCGACTGGTCTTTTTAGAAGGCTTTAGCCTTGAATACGACTTTCAGTCGTCTTCAAATCTACCGGCTTCAGCCGGTAGTCGTTTAATTTAACCATTATAGGTCTGCCCAATAATCTGTTACGCCTCTGCCAATAGCCCCGGCAAAAGCAAATTGCCCGGTTTCAGCGGCTAGAATTTTTTCTCCGTCAGGATTCGTTATAAAAGCCGTTTCCACCAAAACAGCAGGGCAATCAGTGCTGCGAAGTACCGCCAAGCCCGAAGATTCTTTAATGCCCCTGTTAGCAATTGGTCTACCATTAACTGTTATATTATGGGTTATTTGGCTATGGATGTAGTCGGCCAGCTTTTTACCCTTAACACTTCCAGGATGATATAAAGTCTCTGTGCCGTTAGCGGATGAACTGGAAAAACCATTACAATGGATGCTGACGAATAAATTCGCGCCCCAAGCGTTAGATTCATTACAGATTTTACTAAGAGCCTGTTCACTGTCTTAAATTGCCATTAAGAGGAGGATAACTTAAGCCCTTTTTAGTAACAAGCGTATAAAGGCAAGAATAGTCATCTGTAGACAGTTAGATAATTTACGTTCACAATTTTTCCAAAGGCGACGGTATTTTTCAAGCCAGGCAAAGGTTCTTTCTACGACCCAGCGTTTCGGAATAACTGCAAAGGTATGCAATTCATTGCGTTTGACGACTTCAACATCCGCATCAATTAATGCATGTACAGCGATTGCAAATTTTTCACCAGTATATCCACCGTCTACAAGCGCTTTTGATACCCTTGTCAAATTTGGCGCATACATTTTAATCATTTCCAAAGCGCCATTTCGGTCAGTCATATTTGCGGTTGTGACATGTATGGCATGGGGCAATCCATTGGTATCGACACCAATATGTATTTTTATCCCAGAAGTTTTTTTCCCGCATCATAGCCTTTTTCTTCAGCAAGGTCTGTGTTTTTTACGCTTTTTGAGTCCACGATAATCATAGACGTTTTAGCCTCACGCCCATTTTTAACACGCTCGGACATGACTAATTGTTGCATTGTCTGTTCAAAAAGCGATATGCCAAGTTCATTTTCCTCGCCCCACATTTGGTAATAACGATATACTATTCTCCATTTTGGATAGTCATGTGGTAATCCACGCCAGGTGCAGCCTTCTTTTACAATGTAGAGAATTGCACAAAATATATCGTACAAATCATATTTACGTGGACACGTTATTTTTCTGAATGATTCCAATATATATCTAATTGTTTCAAACTGCTCTCTTGTTATGTCACTTGGATATGCCTATCTCATTTCGATCCTCCTGCTTAGGTTTTTGACAGGATTATACTCCTTTTTGCGTGGAAATTAAAGACAGTGAACAGGTTCTAAGACTATCATCTTGAAAAACTTTTGTTTCATAACCTACAGCCTGCAGCATTTTTCTAACGTGTTCTGCAATGCTTTTTGCAACTCGTGCTTCTTGCAATTTAGTTGTGGGATTTACTGCACCAGGGTCTATACCTGGGCAATGTCCAGGATTAATGAATATTTTTGTCATTGTTATACTCTCCTATTTTTCAAATTTTAAAAGGGAACGCCTTATTGACGTTCCCTTAATCGTTTTTACCTGTTATTTGGTTTTGTTTTTTACGCAACATTTCTATAAATGGTTCTAACCCTCTTATTCCTGTATCACGCAGGTTTTCAAGGATGCTTATGAGTTCGATAAGGCCGAGATAAGCGCAGGTTATTTCTACAGGAGTGTTACCCACTGTATAACCGAAGAATGTAAAGTGTTCCAGTTGGTGAGTTGCGATTAATAGCGACATGTACCATAGCCCTTTATAAAGACTTTGGCGTAGTCCTCTGCTATTTATTACACCCGTTTCCCAAGCTGTTCCAAAACCTCCTGCACCTTTAGATAATACCCAAAATTTGGTTAGGCATTCCACTATAATTAAAATAAGCAATGCGCCCATCCCTGCGTTATACTCACCAAATAAAAGTGTGAATAAACTGGCAAACATAAATTTTAGATGCCAGTTGTCAATTAAGGAACTCCAAAGTTTTCCAAGTAACTCCAAATGGGTTTAACTCCTTGGCAAATAAAAATAAGGCCGCTTGGCCTTTACTCTGAAATAAGACGTTCTGCAACAATTTCCCGGTATTCTTCCGGCAGGGCTTCTATTGTCATTCTGCCAGCCTTGACTAAATACACATAAGCCTTGACTTTACTTTCATACAATAAAGTTGCCAATTTAATTCCTCCCTTCTAAAGTTTCTATTATTGACAATACATCTTCCCAAAGGTCTGCTGTTTCTTGACTTACTTCATTTGTAATAACTTTGGGTTCTGTTGATTCCGGTTCAAGCGTCGGTTTTGGTGGTATATCCTCTAAACCCAAGTATTATTCACGCCAAAATAATCTTTTACCTTCTGGAATTGGTGGCGATTCTGTTTCTATACAGCCGTTGGGAATCAACCATTCACCGTTTAATGGTGATATATCTCCGGTTACTTCCGATAGAATTATTTGTCCGATATATACGCCGTCAGGGGTTACTCGGTAAACTTTTTTGGCTTTTTTTAACATTTTGGATTCCTCCTTAATATTTGATACAGGTCAATAGGGCTATGTTGCGGGAACGATTATTGGGGGCAACAGGAACGATACGGGAAACGTCAAAATGTCCTCTGTAAATTGTACCTGCCGTTGACCCCGTACCTGGGTGCGACACGTTGCTAATTGAAAAGATTAGCGGAATTAATGTTATTGAAATACAATACAATCCTAGATAGTGTTTACAGGAAATATATGTAACAATAGAATTTGTGTAATTAAGTCAAAATATTAGCCCAAAGAGCAATACAGCGAATTTGGACAGCAGCCACAAAAGAAGCAGTATTTTTGGCATAACGAGTAGCAATACCACGCCAACGTTTGAGGTGTAAAAAAGCATTTTCTATCAAATGCCTTAACCTATAAAGATATTTGTCATATACTCTTTGCTCTTTACGGTTCTTTTTAGAGGGAATAACCACTTGAATTCCAATAGATAGGGCTTTTTCGATAAGAACGTTGGTATCATAAGCACGGTCAGCCAATAGATATTGCGCAATAATCCCATCAATTAAAGGGATTGCATATTTGCAATCCGCTGTAGTGCCAGCCGTAACGAATATTCTTACCGGCATACCATTGGCGTCTACAGCTAAATGTATTTTGGAATTAAGCCCCTTTTGTACGCTCCATATCCTGATTGCCTCCTTTGGCTCCAGTGGCGTGTGGATGTACTTTTATATGACTTGCATCTATCATCAACCATTCGAAATCAGGCTCATCAACAAGAACCTCTAAAAGTTTCTCCCATCTTCCTTTGATGCGCCACCTGTTAAAACGCTGATATACTGTTCCCCATTTTCCATATTCACTTGGCAAGTCTCGCCATGGTGCACCTGTTCTTAAAATCCAAAATACTGCGTTTATAAATCTTCGATTATCTTCAGCTATGCCCCCCTGTTGACCAACTTGGCCTGACAAATGCGGCGATAGCAACTCCCAAACTTTATCATTTATATCGTGTCGATGTAGATTTTCTGACATTTAGCATCCCACCTTTTCCGGATGCTTTTATTGTACCATTTATTTCCTGTAGACACTACCTAAATGATATTAATAATAAATCAAAATAAAATGAGCGAATGTAAGTGGCTTTAAGTAATAATGATAAAACAGTAAAACCCAAATAAAACCCAATTTAACATAAAAAATATTAAGAGGCTTCCGGGTAAAATCCCTGGAAGCCTTATTTTTCAATGGCGGGAGCGTGTAGGAATCGAACCCACCCAGGACGGATTAGCGCCCCGCAGACGGTTTTGAAGACCGCAGAACCCACCAGGCTTCTTCCGCCCCCATACAACTTATTATTATACTATTTTTATAAATAAATGAAAAGGCTTTTTCTGAAATATTATTATCTAAATGCTTGGAACCGGTTCAAAATTTAAAAATATGCTTTATACTTTCATTTACTCAACTTTCGCAGGGAAAAAAGCTTAAAGCCTCCTTGATAAAGCAAGGCAAATTGGCAACCCAAATAGATACTTGATTTTTAATCAAGTTGGCAATAGCTTTATCAGATGAAATTGAAAGATTCTCTAAAATAAGCAGTTGATTCAAAGCAACTTTCCAATCTGAACTTAGAAGTTCATCACACATAAGGAAAAATAGTCCGCCAATAGTCCTTTCATCAGTATTTTGCCGATGTTGCCAGGAGAGCATAATATAGCGTGAAAAACAAATAGTTGTATGGCTAATAAGCAAATCATAAGAGCGGCCTTGAAATTCTTTTTCAAGTTTCAGATAAGATTTGGCAAATTTAAAAAAAGTTTCAATATCCTATCGCATCCCATAAATGTTAATTATCTCTTCTTCGGTTAAAGAAACATTCGTTGAAAGAATGGCTATCCATCTGTTTTTATACTTGTTATGTCTGACAAATACTAGCTTCACCTTGATTTGAGGGACTAATTGAGTAACGATAGAGCGAAGTATCTTTCCCTTTGGATTAACCGGGTTTGCCGCAAGGTATAGTTTTTTGAGGTCTATACATTTGCCATTTACCACATATCGCTGGTTTGTTGCTTTTACTCTGCCTATTACGTTTAAACCTTCTATCTTAAGATGTCTTTTATCAAAGGAGCATAAGTAAACCAACTGTCCATCAGGACATACGAGGCGTCAAGACCTTTATCTAATGCTCTGTCGAGCATTAAGGGAATGTTTAACGGAGCCGGATTTAAAGCTTCTTTGCGGCGCAGATATCCTGAAGTTCTTTTATCAAGCTTCTCGTTAATATCGTTGATTTTGGACTTTTTAGAGCTTAGGAGTGAAAAATCTATTGGAATAAAAGTATGTCCATCTGACCACCCCAAAGTCAACATACGAAAACCTTTGTAATAGCAGTTTTCAACATGGTCTTTAAACCACGCCAATAATTCTACTTTTTTGCTCCTGTCACGGCTATATGTTGAATCATCCACGATAAAAACTTTTATCCGTTTTTGACTGGTGAGTTTTGTGACTGTTGCTATCACGTGACTACTTAAATTCAAAAGAAAACGTCACCAGGGATACTTTGGGTGATTTAAAAATCTATATATGCTATCTTTTCCAGGAAAGGATTGACCCTGGGCGCTTTTCAGCAGCATACACCAGTTCTTGTGTAAAAAAATCAAACAAAATACACTCTCAAACAAGTATCCTGCGCAAAATCCAAACTGTTTTTTAAATCCCGCTTCTTTTAAATACTTCGATATTTTAAGCTCTTTAAAGGCAGTAAAGGCAGTTTTTATTTCTTGGCTGATTTGAGTATCTTTATGGTTTTGTTTTATCATTGTCATATGGAATGCACCTCTTCTGTATGATAGTGTTTTAGAGCAAATTCACTATATCAGATGCCGAAATGTTTTTCCATTGTCAATCCTTATTTTTTATTGCCCGATAAACCTTTATTTCTATGCTCTGGGCGACTTTTTTACTCTGCGAAAGTTGAGTCATTTAATTTTATTTTCATAAAAAATAATATCGTTTACAACTTGACCGGCAATAATAAGACCTGCTACAGAAGGCACAAATGAAATACTGCCGGGAACACTTCTCCGTTCAGCAGTAATTTGTTTTGAGGCGTCAGGCTGCTCCAAACAAAAGCTTTTTCGAGTCGCGATAGGCTCTTCTTTGGAATACACAACTTTTAGTGAGGGTACGCCCCTTGCTCTAAGTTCTTTACGTATTACTTTGGCCAGCGGACAAACCGAAGTATTATAAATATCGGCAACTAAAAATTTTGTCGGGTCTAATTTGTTGCCGGCCCCCATTGAACTGATGATGGGAATACCTTTATTTTTAACCCGGACAATGAGGTCTATCTTGCTTGTAACCATATCAATAGCATCGACTATATAGTCGTATTCGATTGAAATAAGTTCTTCGGCAGTATTTTTATCGTACATCTTTTGAATAGATGTTACTTTGGCCTTGGGATTAATATCTAAAATTCGCTCTTTCATGACCATGACTTTAGGGCGGCCTGTTGTCGCATGAGTGGCGTGAATCTGCCTATTTATGTTAGTAATGCAAATAAGGTCATAATCAATTAACGTCAAATCGCCTACACCGGCTCGGGCCAAAGCCTCTGCGGCAAATGACCCGACTCCTCCTATTCCAAATACGGCTATTTTACTTAGGGATAGTCTCTCTAAGCCTTCATCGCCAAGCAAAAGACTGGTTCTGCTAAATTCGTTAAGCATATTATTTATTGTTTTACTCCTGTCTTTGTAGAGAACCTAAAAAAGATTTTCTGTTTCCTCTCCTGTTGGGGAAGGGAATAAAGTTAATCTCTATTTTAATTTTAATAGATTCTATTTATATTTTATTATTATTTTCAATATTTTTATATTAAATCCTCTTTAGGGGATTTTTTTAAGCCGTATAAACCTCAAGATGCGTTATACGGCTTTAGAAACATATTTGAATTCCTCAATTATGCTTCTAAACTCATTTCCAGAAATAAACTCTTTATTTAGCAATATTTCAACCGTTTTTTTCAAAATAGTGGTGTTATCCGTTTCAACCAAGACGCTTTTAACATAATTTTCAGCTTCTTTTAGGATTTCGACAATAGCCCTGTGTAATATTTTTGTGGGGACATCGTCAGGAGATATTATACCAAGGTGGGACATGCCTCCATAGATAATTTGTTTGGCCATTTCGGCGGCTTGGCGGAAATCATTAGCCGCACCAGTACTTCTGTTTCCGATATACATCTCTTCAGCTATCGCCCCGGCGACTGCTACGGCAATTTTGGTTTTTATATAATCAATGGTATACAAATAAATGTCGTCCTGCTGGGTTTGCCTTACATAACCCAAAGCCTTGCCTCGCGGAGAAATGTTAATGCTGGCGACAGTGCCCCGGACGGAGATTTCGCTTAAAAGGGCGTGGCCGACTTCGTGGATAGCAATCCGATGTTTCTCATCATCACTAGGAACGCGGTCAAGTTTTTCGCCCATAATAACTTTTTCCACAGCCATTCTTAAATGGTTGTTGTTTATCGTCGGACTGCCGTCTCTAAAAGCTAAAATGGCCGCTTCGTTAGCTAAACTCTCCAAATGTGCCCCTGAAAAACCGAAAGTGTCATTGGCTACGGTTTCCAGACAGGCATCATCAGCTAACGGTTTATTTCTGGTGTGAAGTTCAAGAATATGCAGACGCCCCTTTTTATCAGGCAGGTCTACTTTCACCTGGCGGTCAAACCTTCCTGGGCGAAGCAAGGCCGAATCCAGCATATCAACACGGTTGGTAGCGCCGATTACTAATATGCGGACATCGTCATTGTTGGATAACCCGTCCATTTGAACCAAAAGTTCATTCAACGTTTGGTCATACTCCAAATGCCCGGTGTTAGTTCCTCTTTTTCCTCCTAAAACTTCAATCTCGTCAAGAAAAATTACGGCGTTATTCGTATTATGGCGTTTGGCCAAATTTCTGGCTTGCGTAAATAGTTGGCGCACTCTTTGCGCTCCTACTCCCACGTACATTTCCACAAACTCCGACCCGCTGGCTGAAATAAACGCCGCTCCGGTAAATTTGGCGGCGGCTTTAGCCAGAAGGGTTTTGCCTGTGCCTGGAGGCCCGTTTAATAAAATGCCTTTTAAGGGGCGGATGCCAAGCTCTTTTAAACGGTCAATGTTGATGAGAAATTCCAACGCTTCGCGGAGTTCACTTTTGGCGACTTCCTGCCCGCCTATATCCTCAAAGTTTATTAATTCATCTTCTCTACAATCAGATTGATAAGCGGCAAATGTTTTTCCGCCAGGACGTTGTTTTTGCATTATATATAAAATTACAGCTGTCATACCGCCAAAAATTATCAGAGGTGTTAAGTCCACTCCCTGGAGAACTACAAAAATTATTATGGCAGCAATTACTCCGGCTGCTATTTCGGGATGGCGCATTTATTTCGCCTCCTGACTGTTCATTGGGTATGCGCGAGGCATAACGATATACATTTGGGCTATGGGTTCTTCTTTAAGTTGAAGGTAAATAAATCCGGCGTCCACATATATTTTGGCTTCTATCCGGTAGTTTTCGGCTTTCTCTTTAACTTTTTCAGCCATCTCTACAAACTTCCCGGTGCTTATAGATTCTTCCAGGTAATAGTGGATTTGATAGTAAAACTCTTCCAGACGGGGGCTGCGGTAATCGCTGATGATAATATCATATTTTTTTGCTCCCCCATACTTTTCTAGCCCGGAAATTATTTGGGTATATAGTGTCTGTAGGTTATTCACATTATTTAGTTTTACATGCAGTTTGGTTTGGGGTCTATTTTTAGATTGTTCATCAAAACTTATGTTAAATGTTTCGATACCGTCAATTTGTTCAAACATTTTGTCTATTGGTCTGGCCAAGGCGTACTTATTAAAAATCATCTGTCCCCCGAACAGTACGGCTAAAGTTACCAAAGCTGCAAGTAGGCCGTAAAGCCATTTATAATATTTTTTACGCATAATTAAGTTCCTCTCAGTTTAGGTGGAAACCTTAGGGGAAGTAGTTGTTCGACTGTTTTCGAATATTTTTAGTGCCTATAATTATATCAAAACGAGCTTTGTTAGTATACAGTAATTATTTACCGACAGTGACAATTATTTTAAGGCATTTATTACTTGAAAAGTGGGGCATAATAAAAACAATAAAAAATGGAGGGGGACATTATGGATAGATTTGCCCTAATTCTGGTTATTATCGGTGCTTTAAATTGGCTTTTGGTCGGTTTATTCAACTATGACCTGGTAGCCGGTATTTTTGGCGGCCAGACCGTTTTTCTAAGCCGTGCTATTTATACATTGATAGGTTTGGGTGGAATTTGGTCATTGTCGCTTTTATTTAGAAACCGGCAAGAAGTTTAGTGAATTATAATACTTAATAAATAAAGGCTCAAGACAGTCGATTTTCGTCTTGAGCCTCTTTTTTATAAATATGTATAAATTGATTCAATTCCCTACCGTAAAAGCGTCAATATATTCTGAGGGAATTGATTGGCTTGCGCCAACATAGCAGTGGCCGCCTGCGACAGGACATTTGTTTTAGTAAACTCCATTATAGTTAAAGACATATCCGCATCTCGTATCCGTGATTCGGCAGATTGTATATTCTCGGCATAAAAATTCACATTACTCATAGAATATTCCATTCTGTTTTGTATTGCCCCGTAGTAAGTGCGCATAGTGGATACCGTATTAACGGCATCGTCATATGCTTGGATAGCGTTATCATATGATGACCGAGTGCCCAACATAGATATTGAGGGAAGTCCCAAAAGAGTAGAAGAAAGCCCAAACCGGCTGACCTTTATGTTTTGGTTTGCGTTTGCGCCTATGTGTATTATGAGAGCTGAATCTATACTTTCCAGCGCATTTGTTATTGTAAAATAATTGTCGGAAGTAGTCTGATTAGCGCTGTCTATAATTGTGTCTGCCGGAGTGGTGGTGAATGGCACCAGCACAGAACCGGAACCGCCTGTAACAGCAAATCTAAGATCATCTATAAAATTTGCGCCGGCAACGCTTTGAAACGCTGCTCTAAACTGAGTTGAATCCATACCGATAGTTGCTTGCAAAGCTTGATCAAATGTAGTACCGGGGGTCATTAATTCTGTAAAAATTTCATCCAACCCGGCAGCAATGTTATTCATATTCCCGCCGCCGGCCAAATACCCCAGGTACAGGCTTGCCGCATAGCCGGACGAATAATCGCTCAGTCCGCCATTTCCTAAGTCGTTTTGAATATCGGAGGTGAGCATATTGTCAATTCTATAAAAACCTCCGCCTATAGCTTCAGCAACGCCTTCCATAAACCAATCAGGTATTGTCGCCCCAGGCCCCACTATTTTGCTCCACATGGTATCGTACATGACTGCGTGCGTCATTTCGTGAGCTATAATCTTGTCATATAATTCGTAGCCTGTGGTAGCGGTACCACCGCCGCTGTCATTTTCCTCAGTTATTAAGTCAGGATTGAAATAGTTCGTGTTTATTGTAAGTATAAAATTGTCGGCCCCGGCATTAGGCCCGGTAACGGGTCCGCTGGCTGACATTGAGGCCATAGTTCCTCCGCTTATATTTGCGAAGACAAGCTCCATTGTGTGGTTAAGACCGGCTGTGTTTAGAGACGGAAATATATTATGAATTGCGTCCAAGGCGCTTGCCACCCATACTTCGGCAATCATATTGAACATGTCTACATCGGCTGGGTTGACTCCGCCCAGAAATACCTTTAGGGTATTAAATTCCGTATCTATACCGATTCTATCAATCTGTCGATTTAATTGCTCTAATTCCTCATTAATTTTTTGGCGGTCCTCAGGAGTAAGTGAGTCGGTAGCCGCTTGAACGCATAATTCTTTGCCTCTACCCAAAATTTCATGGACTTTGCTCAGTGCGCCGTCGGCCACCTGCACAAAGGAATTTCCGTCCTGGATATTTCTTGAGGCTTGGGTAAGACAGCGTAGTTGCGCCTTCATAGTTTCTGTGATAGCAAAACCGGCCGAATCATCAGCCGCCCGATTGATTCGGCGTCCTGAAGAAAGCCTTTCCAAAAGTTTGGTGTTTTTATCGGTGACTTTTTTTAAGTCACCCTCAGTTTTAATGGCATTTATGTTTGTATTTAAAATCATAATTTAATTTACTCCTCCAATGATAAATTAAATTAATCCCAGAAGCCAACCCCGTTATTATAAAGATTTTCAGTTTTACATTTTGGGCAATTCAGAGTACATACTTTTTCCATAGGAAAGATAAAAGTATAGTCAGCCCCGCATCTTTCGCAGGTAAGTCCATAATCAAACCGGCTGGTTTTATTGTACTCTATACTAATAACGGGAATGCTTTGTAAAGACTGGCACTTACTGCAATAGGCTATTCTTTTTTCATATTGATAGTTATTCACTTTAAAGGTTTGAGAAATATACAAAATGTGAGTGGCTACATCTTCCTTGAATCTTTCAGCGATACTATTTAGATTACTATCCAAAAATCCTATACCAGTCATAAAGTCTGAACTATAGTCGCAATTTTGGCATTTCACTTTAATTAATTTCCCCATATTACCTCCTCAAATTCTCTAAAGTAAATCTGTACCATAGAAAATAAATATAATTATATTCATTTTACATTTTACTCTTTAAAAGTGCAATAATCAAATTGAAGATTTACAAAAAATAAAAAAACTGGCCTAAGCCAGTTTTTTATTTTTAACTCCTATTTTACAACGAAACTACAATAATCGCAGATTCTTCTACAGGGCAGGAGTTTTCACAAGCACCGCATCCGATACATTTTTCAAAATCAATAATAGGCTTTTCTGCCTTATCTATAATGACAGCGCTTACCGGGCACTGCTCGGCGCATACTAAACACAGCTTATCCTCAGCCCAGGCTAGACAGGTTTTTTTATTTATGACCGCGGTTCCAATTTTAACCTCGGCTAGGTCTATATCCTTAATAGCTCCAGTGGGGCAAACTTTGGGACAAAGCATACACAGTTCGCAGCGCCCTTTGCGCGGCACCAACCGGGGAGTTTCAAAAGTAGCCAGCAAATCATTAAAGTTAAAAGGCATAGGGACAAGGGCTTGACTGGGACATACTTTGACGCACCTGCCGCACCGGCTGCAAGCGGCCAGAAAGTCCGGTTCCGGAATTGCGCCTGGAGGTCTCAGCACTCCGGCTGGATTCCGGTTTGTCGCCAAAGGCTTTTGGGTAAAAGCGCCGAAAAATCCGGTTATCATTACGGCGGCTGTAAAAATAAACTCACGCCGAGTTTTTCCATTCCCGTTGGAAAAGGGTAATGACTTCTTTTGCCACTTAATGGCATGCCGTGGGCAAACAGACCAGCATTGTCCACATACCAGGCAATACGATGTGTCTGTTTGATAGGTTTGTCCGGGTATTTGGGTGGCGTTTACCGGACAAGTTTTCCGGCACAGGCCGCAATTATTGCAATTTTGGGCTGGTTTCAGCCTGCCTAAAGAAATTTTTGCCATCAGCGAAAATAATATTCCGCTAGGACAAATATAGACACACCAAAACCTAGGAAAGAAAATCAGACCAAGCAGGACAATCAATATTAGGAGCCAGGGTATCTGACCAAAATATATTCCGGTAACTTCATGGCTGATTAAAGCCAAGGGCGTAAATATAAAGAATAAACCGTTTCCGCCAATGAGGAATATGACAACCATAGCTAGCCACCAGTATCTTAGCCGTAATAAAAATTTCAATACTATAGTTTTAGTTTCCCCCAAAAAACTTGATGAGGTATTTCGAGGGGAGAACTTGGATTTAATCCGGTGAAAAATGCCAAGCAACGCCCCAACTGGGCATATCCAGCCGCAAAAAAACCGCCCGGTCAAGGCGGTTATTATTAAGGTCAAAAGCGAGAGCCAAGCCCATTCGGGTATTGAGCGGTTAGCTCCGGTATAAGCTAAAAGAGTAAGTGTATCCAATCGGGAAAGGTAAAGAAGCCAGCCGTTATAAAGATTGTTTAGTGGATAGTCTAGTTTGAATATCAGGTAAACAGTCAATACCAGTATGGTGGTAGGTATGAAAAATTGCCAAAAGTTTGCTTGTTTTTGATAAAATTTAAAGTTTTTCATTTGACTCAAACTCTTATCATTTGGAGTTTTTGCCATTCAAGGCTGCCTACGCCAAGAGAAGCTGCGGCTGATATATGCTTAATATCCGCCGGATTAATCCCGAACAGGTTGGCTCCATAAGCGTCTACCGCCAGCATCTCGGTACTGAATACCACCTGATTCCATTCTTTTATCGGCCCCGGTCCCATTGGCCCGTTGGCGACAATACCTCTGGTGGCGTCCAAAATGGTGAGGTGAGGTTTTTTGAAAACGGCCAATTCAGCAATAGTCTGGTTCAAGTCTGTCCTATGAAACTCTCCCCTGTCCCACACCAGTCCCATCAGGTTTTTTAGTCCCATAGTAATACTAGTACCTGAATGGTGTTTTAGGATAGGGAAATTTATAAAAACATCGGCTTCTAAAACGTCTTTGGAATAACTTGCCGTTTTTAGAATCTCTCCGGTTATTGTCACCGGGCTATAAAACTTATCGCTATGTTCATTTATTACATAAGCCTCTCCGCCAGCCGCCGTTACTTCCCGATAGATTCCACTATTTTCAAGGCATATTTTTCCGTTGTTAAAAGTATGGTCGATAACTTTGACTGCTTTAGCTTTGGCATTCAGGCATTGTTTTACCAGCGCCGCTACTAAGAGGGCATTGGTAGTGGCCGCCTGGTCGGGGGTGCGCGGTACGCTGAAGTTCGGCTTTATAGCTACGATATTACCAGGCTGGACGAATTTTTCTATTCCTCCGAAAGCATCAAGCCCTTTGCCGATAAGGGTTGCCGGGTCGGTTCCTTCGGCTATTACCAGTTTAGGCGATGATAGTGGTTCTACGGACGCTTTTGTCGGTTGGTTTTGAACTTGCGAGGAAGCTTCCCCAGTCTTGGGAACGGCGGGACTGGAAAAACATCCTGTCATACTGAGAGATAATCCGAGGTAAGCTAAATAATTAATGAATTCTCGCCTATTCATTTTTAATCACCTCTTAAATACTGAAAAGTTAAAAGTTCTTGAGGGGAAAACCTTTTTGTAAAAAGGTTTTCCCCTCAAACTCCCCTTTCTAAAAATTTGTGTAGTTTGTTTTTCTTCAGTTTTAAAACCTGAGCCGAAAAAACTAAACTACTAAAAAGTTTTGAAAGAGGGAGGTTTGGAGGGAGAAAACTTTTCCAAAAGTTTTCTCCCTCCAAGGTCTTACAATTTTCGGCTTCCTCTTTTAGTCATAGCCATTCCTTTTTGGCACAAAGGACAGTTGTCTGCTTCATAAGTGGTTACATCTAAAGTCAAAAGCGCCTTTTTCTGAACGCCGAATTCGGCTTTGCCGCCGCTTCGGTCGACAAGTATGCCCACGCCCACGGTCAGTCCGCCTTTTTCTTGTACTACTTCCAGCACTTCTTTTACCGAGCCACCCGTGGTAACGATATCTTCGACTACCAGGACGCGCTCACCCGGTTTTATTTCAAAACCCCGCCTCAGAGCCATCCGGCCATTTTCCCGTTCGGTAAAAATGGCTCTGGTTCCTAAAGCTTTGCCAACCTCGTGCGCCAATATTATTCCGCCGGTTACGGGGCCTACCACTACTTCTACTTTTTGGTCTTCAAAAAGTTTCGCCAGAGCTTGGCAAAGTTTTTCGGTATGTTTTGGGTGTTGGAGCACTTGGAATTTTTCCACATACATCGGACTATGAAGTCCTGAAGTTAATAAAAAATGCCCTTCTAAAATCGCGCCGGTTTCTATCAAGAGCTGGCGCACTTCATTTTCGGTCACTTAAACCACTTCCATTTCCTGCAAAATATTTAGAGCCGCGGCTTTAGGGTCAGGAGCTTTGGTGATGGGTCTTCCCACTACCAAATAATTAGCTCCGGCAGCCAAAGCCGCCTGTGGGGTAGATACCCTGCTCTGGTCATCCAGAGAACTTCCTTGCGGCCTGACTCCGGGAGTTACAATCAGAAAATCGTTTCCGCAAGCTTTCCTGATAGCGGCAGCCTCCTGAGGGAAGGCTACCACTCCGTCGAGGCCGGAGTCTTGGGCTAGTTTAGCTAAATTAACAACTTGTTCCGAAATGTTTATGCCATATTTCAAATAAGACCATTCTTCATCGTTTAGGCTGGTAAGCACCGTTACTGCAATTATTTTAGGTCTGTCTACGCCGAGTTCCGCCGCTCTTTTTTTCACTTCGGCGGCGGTTAAAGACATCATTTGCCTGCCGCCTACGGCATGGACGTTAATTAAAGACACTCCCATTTTAGTTTGGGCAACGGCGCTTTTTACAACAGTGTTCGGAATGTCATGCAGTTTCAGGTCAAGAAAGACTTTTTTATCCCGGCTACGGAGATATTCGACCGCTTCCGCGCCTACACTGTAAAACAGTTCCATGCCGACTTTATAATAATCTACCGCCTGGTCTATGGTTTCCACCAAATGCCTGACTTCAGGCATATTGTCAAAATCCAGGGCTACAATCAGCCGTTTATCCATTTTTATTCCACCTAACCGATTTTTATCTTTCCAATCAAATCATTAACCTGATTTAAACCGTGTTTATGAAGATAATTCCCGATGCCTTCAGCTATTTCCACCGAAGCGTAAGGATTTACAAAATTGACGGTGCCAACGGCAACCGCTCCGGCTCCGGCCAGAAAAAACTCTATAGCGTCCTTATAATTCATAATGCCGCCCATGCCGATAACCGGGACTTTAACCACTTTGGCCACCTGCCAGACCATCCTGAGGGCAACCGGCTTTATGGCAGGCCCGGACAAACCGCCTACTACATTTCCTAGCGTTGGCCTCCAGGTATTAATGTCAATAGACATGCCTAAGAGGGTGTTTATAAGAGAAATAGCATCCGCTCCGGCATATTCCAAAGCCCTGGCCATAGCTGAAATATCGGTGACGTTCGGCGATAATTTGACAATTACCGGCTTTCCCGTATTATTTTTTACTTCTTTTAATACGGCACAAGCGCTGTCCGGACTTGTTCCAAAAGCTATGCCGCCTTCTTTAACATTGGGACAGGATATGTTAATTTCAATACCGGCCACGCCGCTATTATTTAATCTGGCTGCCAATTGCCCGTATTCCTCGATAGTGTTCCCGGCAATATTGACAATGATGGGAACATCATATTTAGCCAGCTCCGGCAAAGTGTTTTTTAAAAACTCGTCCACTCCGGGATTTTCCAGACCGATGGAATTTAACATTCCGGCGGGAGTTTCAGCTATGCGGCAACCGGAATTTCCGGCTCTAGGAGTTAAAGTGGTTCCTTTTACTACGATTGCCCCTATTTTTTCTAAATCAACAAAATCTTGGTACTCAAACCCAAACCCAAAAGTCCCGGAAGCCGTTATAACTGGCGTTTTCATTTT
Source organism: Holotrichia oblita (assembly GCA_023690525.1). NCBI lineage: Eukaryota > Metazoa > Arthropoda > Insecta > Coleoptera > Scarabaeidae > Holotrichia > Holotrichia oblita. The sequence continues at coordinate 7,918 of JALQSN010000304.1, read as the reverse complement.
TATACCGGCAATATTTACAGCCAGTGATTTATTGAATGCTTCAGAGCTCACCATGCCACCTCCCCAGCGTCAAATACCGGCCCATCGGAACAAATTTTCCTGCGGTTTCCATCGGCACCGGCGCAAGTGCAGGACAGACATGCCCCCAAACCGCAGGCCATGTGTTCTTCCAAAGATACTTGGCAGGCGATATTGAATTTTTCAGCTATACCGGCGACTTTAGCCAACATTGGACGCGGCCCACAGGCATAGATGAGGTCGATTTTTTCTAAAGAAGAGTTTAATATTTCCGGCAAATGTTCCGTAACGACTCCTTTAAAGCCCAAACTGCCATCGTCTGTAGTTATATTAATATCCCGGCACTTATCCCGGAAAATATCCAGCCAGAACAATTCCTGTTCATTTCTTCCGCCCAATAAAATCGAAGGCCGTGAAGAAGGGCTTTTTTCCTGGGACAATTCTTTAGCTAAAAAGACCAGCGGAGCCAAACCCATTCCACCGCCAACCAGAAGCCGGGTTTTCCCCTGGAGGGAAAAGCCCTTGCCTAGCGGCCCCAGACAACTAAAATAATCGTCCGGTTTAGCTGCGGCCATAATAGTTGTTCCCCTGCCCACCACCCGGTAAATGATAGAGATTGTTCCTTGTTCTCGGTCGGCATCCGAAATGCTGAACGGCCTCCTGAGCAGCGGGTCATAATTATTGTCTCCGGTTATTTTAAGCTGGACGAACTGGCCGGGTTTGGCTTGTTCGGCTATAAGGGGGACAGAAAGAACCAGTTTTTTTACCAGACCGTCGGAATTAAGAGTGTCGTTTTTTATAACTTTTGCTAAAGAGACTGTTTTAGACACAAGTTTCTCCTCCGCCCACATAATCTTGCAGTGCCAGCACATAGAGGAACTTTCCTTGATGAATGATATCAAGGACGTCTAATACCGCCCAAGCTGTGTCTATAGATGTCAGGCAAACTATGGAATGCTCAACGGTCGCCCGTCTGATTTTAAACCCGTCGCTGGCCGCGTCCCGGCCTTTGGTGATGGTATTTACAACCATATTAATTTTACCGGCTTTAATCATCTCAATGATTTGCGGTTGTTGTTCATGTAGCTTGGGTACTGTGGACACCTGGAGGCCGAGAGACCGGAGATAATCGGCAGTGCCGCTGGTGGCGATAATTTCATAACCTATTTGAGCAAACTTGCGGGCGATGTCCCCTGCTTCAGGCTTATCTTTGTCGGCTACGGTAAACAGGACGGTTCCTTTTTCCGGCACGTTCATTCCCGCGCCGATAATACCTTTATATAAAGCTCTGGAATATTGATAGTCGATACCCATAACCTCGCCGGTGGATTTCATTTCCGGCCCTAAAGTTATATCTACCTGTTGCATTTTGGCAAATGAGAAGACAGGCACTTTAACCGCCGTATAAGGTTTGGTTTCCAGCAGGCCGCCGCTGTATCCCAGGCTTTTAAGACTGGAACCCATGGCCACCCTGGTGGCGATATTAACCATAGGCACATTGGTGATTTTGCTTAAGAAAGGGATGGTGCGGCTGGAGCGGGGGTTTACCTCCAAAACATACACTTTTTCTTCAGCCACCACATACTGGATATTGATAACCCCTTTTATTTTTAATCCCCGGGCCAGTTTGGCGGTATAGTCGACAATATTGTCTATCACAGCCTTAGAAAGCGTCTGGGGCGGGTAGACGGCAATACTGTCACCGGAATGTACTCCGGCCCGTTCCACGTGTTCCATGATTCCGGGGATAAATACCTCTTCTCCATCGGAAATCGCGTCTACTTCAATCTCTGTCCCCTGGGTGTAATGGTCTACTAAGACCGGGTGTTCGGGCGAGGCTTCCACCGCTCTTGTCATATAGTCGGCAAGTTCAGCTTGGTTGTAGACAATCTCCATAGCCCTGCCTCCCAATACATAAGAAGGACGGACTACCACCGGGTAGCCGATTTTTTCCGCCGCTTCCACCGCGCTTTGGGATGAGGTGACTGCGGTTCCTTTAGGGCGCGGAATATTTAAATTTTCCAGAAGTTCTTCAAATTTTTCCCGGTCTTCGGCTCTGTCGATATCTTCCACGCCGGTTCCAAAAATTTTTATTCCGGCTCTGGCCAGAGGTTGCGCCAGGTTGATGGCTGTCTGGCCGCCGAACTGGACTATGACGCCTTCCGGTTTTTCTTTATCTATTATATTTAAGACATCCTCAGTGGTAAGAGGCTCAAAGTACAGCCTATCAGATGTATCAAAATCGGTGCTTACCGTTTCGGGATTATTGTTTATTATTACTGTCTCAATACCCATTTCCCTCAGTGCCCATACCGAATGAACCGAACAATAGTCAAACTCTATGCCCTGGCCTATACGGATTGGCCCTGAACCCAGCACTACTATTTTGCGTTTGGAAGTTGGCTCTACTTCGTCTTCCTGGGCATAAGTGGAGTAATAATAAGGGGTTTGGGCGGCAAATTCGGCCGCGCAGGTGTCAACCATTTTGTAAGAAGGCATAATGGCAGATTTTTTTCGTTCGTCCCTCACTTCGTAAACAGTTTTGCCTGCGAATTGGGCTACTGCTTTATCGGAAAACCCTAGTTTTTTAGCAGCCAGTAAAACTTCGGAATTAAAATTGGCTGCCAGTCTTTTTTCCATATTAACAATATTTTTTAGCTTTTCCAGAAAGAAATTATCAATAGCAGTTATATGATGGATTTCGTTAATCTCAATGCCCCGGCGCAGGGCTTCGGCAATAACAAATAATCGTTCATCATCGACGGCAGTCAACTTTTCCCTGACCGCTTCAGTAGTTAAATTGGCAATGTCGGAAACATACAAGTGGTTGAGTCCTATTTCCAAAGAACGTATGGCTTTTAAAAGAGCTCCTTCCAAATTCCGGTCAAGAGACATTATTTCGCCGGTGGCTTTCATCTGGGTGCCGAGGACGCGGTCGGCAAACCGAAACTTGTCGAAAGGCCAACGGGGGAATTTAACTACCACATAATCCAGCGACGGTTCAAAACAGGCTTTGGTCTGGCCTGTTACCGCGTTGGTAATTTCGTCCAAGGTATATCCTATGGCAATTTTGGTAACCACTTTGGCTATCGGATAACCTGTGGCTTTGGAAGCCAAGGCGCTGGAACGGCTTACCCTGGGGTTGACTTCGATTACATAATATTTTGAGCTTTTAGGGTCAAGGGCGTACTGGATATTGCAGCCGCCTTCAATGCCTAGTCTGCGAATTATGGTTAGCGAGGCCGAACGCATCATTTGACATTCGAAATCGCTTAGGGTCTGAGAAGGTGCCACAACTATGCTGTCGCCGGTATGAACTCCTACCGGGTCAATATTTTCCATGTTGCATACCGATACGCAGTTATTATTGGCGTCCCGGACTATTTCGTATTCGATTTCCTTCCAGCCGGCTACACTGCGTTCAATCAACGCCTGGCCGATGATGCTGTATTTTAAACCCCGGTTGGTTATGTCCCTGAGTTCCTCGTCGCAGTTAGCTATGCCGCCTCCGGTGCCGCCCAAGGTGTAAGCAGGTCGGACAATTAGCGGATAACCAATTTCCTGGGCGAATTTTAAGGCGTCTTCTATATTTTCGACAATTACGCTTTCAGGCACCGGTTGGCCTATTTCTTCCATAGTGTCTTTAAACAGTTCCCGGTCTTCGGCTTTTTTGATGGCCTCTAGCGGAGTTCCCAAAAGCTCCACGCCGTATTTTGCCAGTACGCCGCTTTCGGCCAGCTTTCAGGCCAGATTCAGGCCGGCCTGGCCACCTAAAGTGGCTAAAAGGCCGTCAGGACGTTCTTTGGAAATTATTTCGGAAAGATACTCCACTGTCAGAGGTTCTATATATACCCAGTCGGCTATATTGGCGTCAGTCATAATCGTAGCCGGGTTGCTGTTGACAAGCACTACTTCCAGTCCCTCGTCCTTGAGAGCCCGGCAAGCCTGGGTTCCGGCGTAATCGAATTCAGCCGCCTGACCGATGACGATTGGGCCTGAACCTATTACCATGACTTTACGTAAATTTTTTTTAATCGGCATTATTAGGTTTCACTCCTTAAAGTTTTCGAGTGGCGAGAACGAGGAAAACCTTGAGGGAAAAACTTTTTTAGAAAAAAGTTTTTCCCTCAAACTCCCTTTTCAAAAAACTTTAATTGTTTGGGGAAGTCTGATTCAAAACTTTAGATGCAATAATACAGTTTGGATTTAGATAAAAAATTTCGGATTAGTTTTTTAACAACTTAAAAGTTTTTGAAAGAGGAGGTTTGAGGAGAAAACTTTTTTCAAAAAGTTTTCTCCCTCCAAGGTTTTAATTTTTTGAAAGCAACGGAATAAATTGGCTGAAAAGATAGCTGTTGTCGTGCCCAGGTTTTAATTTTTTGAAAGCAACGGAATAAATTGTCTGAAAAGATAGCTGTTGTCATCAGGCCCAGGGGTGGTTTCCGGGTAATATTGCACGGAAAAAATGGGAAGATGTTTATGTTTTAGCCCTTCAACCGTCCCGTCATTCATTGACACGTGAGTAACGACAACGTCCAACCCGGCCAAGGACTTCTCATCCACTACATAGCCGTGGTTTTGGGAAGAAATATAAACCCTTCCGGTAGATACGTCTTTCACCGGATGGTTTGAGCCGCGGTGGCCGAAATTCAATTTGTAGGTATCGCCGCCCAGGGCCAAAGTTAGGAGCTGATGCCCCAAGCAAATACCGAATATCGGTTTTTTGCCGATAAGTTCTTTTACGGTCTGAATCATTTCAGGTACGTCTTTAGGATTGCCGGGCCCGTTTGATAAAAATATACCTTCAGGGTTCAAATTGAGCACTTCCTGAGAACGTGTGTCTGCGGGGACAACAGTTAGTCGACAACCGGCGCTCTTTAGCGAATTTAATATTTTGCGTTTAATGCCATAGTCAAAGACGACTACGTGAGGCCCTTCCCCAGGTATGGAGTAAGTTTCAGGGGTGGTGGCCTTTTTAACTGCGTCTTTAGAGAGTGGCGTTTTTAGTAATGAGTCTATTTTTTCCGGGTTTAGATTAGCGGGAACAATGACTCCCTTCATTACGCCGCTGGAGCGGACATGGCGAATCACGGCCCGGGTATCGACATTGTAGAGACATAAAATGTTTTCAGATTTTAAGTAGTCTCTCAGAGAGCCTTCGGATTCCCAATTGCTGGGCGTTTCGCATAATTCGCTTATGACCAGGCCTCTGACAAAAGATTTTCCGGATTGTTTGAATTTTTCAGCTGCGCCGTAATTGCCGATAAGCGGATAAGTCAGCGTTAAAATCTGGTTGCAATAAGACGGGTCGGTTAATATCTCCTGATAACCCGTCATACCTGTGTTAAAAACCACTTCTCCAACGGCGTGCGCTTCAGATAAAAGTTCTCCGTTAAAACTGGAACCGTCTTCTAAGATTAATTTTCCTTTCATGCCAATACCTCGCCGTTTTTCATGATAAATCTGCCGTTAACTATAGTCGCTGCCGCTTTGCCTTTCAGATGTTCCCCTTCAAAAGGAGTATGTTTGCCGCGGGTATAAAATTTTTGGCTGTCTACCGTCCAGTTAAGTCCAAGGTCAATTATCGTAATATCGGCAGACCGGCCAGGTTCCAAAATTCCGGCGTCAATTCTTAAAATTTTTGCCGGGTTAAGCGACATTTTTTCTATAATCTCCATTAAGGTCAGTTTGCCTGTATGGTACAGGTTGGTCAAAATAACTCCCAACGAGGTTTCAAGTCCGGTAAAACCGCTGGGAGCATAGCGGAATTCGACGTCTTTCTCTTCAAAAGCGTGGGGCGCATGGTCGGTGGCGATGGCATCGATAGTCCCGTCCTTTAGCCCTTCAGTCAGAGCCTGGACATGTTCCGGCGAACGGAGCGGCGGGTTTACTTTGAATGCAGGATTAAAATCGGTCAGCATTTTGTCGGTCAAGGTTAAATGGTGAGGAGTGGCTTCGGCGGTTACCTTGACGCCGCGCCTCTTGGCCTCTCTGATGATTTCGACAGCCCCTTTGGAACTGACGTGGGCGATATGGATATCAGAATTGGTATACTCCGCCAGCATAACGTCCCTGGCTACGGCAATATCCTCGGCTACTGCGGGGCGGCCTTTAAGCCCGAGCATTGCCGATACTTCTCCTTCGTGCATAAACCCGTCTTTAGCCAGAAACATATCTTCAGCATGAGAAATGATTGTTCTGTCAAACATGCCGGTATATTCCAAAGCTGTCCTGATTAACTGGGTATTATAAAGAGAACTGCTGCCATCATCAGAGATGGCCACTGCTCCCGTTCCAATCATATCGCCGATTTCGGCCAGTTCTTTGCCTTCCAGTCCCTTGCTAAGAGCGCCGATAATTTTTAAGTTTACGACACCTTCGGTCTGTCCTCGTTTTTGAAGGCCGGATACCAGTATGGAACTGTCTATGACAGGTTTAGTATTAGGCATACAGCAAACAGTGGTAAATCCTCCGGCGGCCGCAGCCCTGGTTCCGGTGCTTACGTCCTCTTTGGCTTCAAGTCCGGGTTCTCTGAGGTGGACATGCATATCGATAAGTCCGGGAGTTACAATCAGTCCCGAAGCGTCGTACACCGTAACGTCTTTGTGCCCGGAGATGTCCAGGTTCTGCCCGATTGCCGAAATGTTACCATTCTCAATTAAGATGTCGGCTACAGCGTCTGAGCGGTCGGCAGGATTAATGACCCGGCCACCCTTAATTAACAAACTGCCTGATAAATCTAATAGTTTTTTTTCAACCTGCTGATTCAATAGTGTTCCCTCCCATCAGCACTAAAAATAAAATCGCCATTCTTACCGCCAACCCGTTTTTTACTTGTTCCTGGATGGCCGACTGTTCGTTATAGGCAACGTCAGGCGAAATTTCCAGTCCCCTGTTCATAGGTCCCGGGTGCATTAGCAAAGCGTCGGGTTTGGCCAAAGCCAGGCGTTTGGCGTTCACTCCGAATATCCGGGCGTATTCTCTGGCTGAAGGAAACAACCCTTTTTGCTGTCTCTCCAGTTGAATGCGCAGGACATTTACGACGTCCGCCTCGTCTAAAGCATCTTCTACCCGGTCATGGACTATTATTCCGGTTTTTTCTATGCCTTTTGGGAGTAGCGTTCTGGGGCCAGCTATATGCACCTGAGCCCCATCTTGGTAAGTCCCCAGATGTTGGAACGGGCTACTCTGCTATGCATAATGTCCCCAATGATGGCCACTTTAAGTCCGTTTAGCTTTTCTTTATATTGTTTTATAGTAAACATATCCAAAAGTCCCTGGGTGGGATGTTCATGAGCGCCATCTCCGGCGTTTATTATTACCGGACTTACTGCCTGGGCGGCAAACTGGGAGGAACCTTCGGCCTCGTGGCGCATAACGATAGCGTCCACTCCCATAGCCTCCACTGTAAGCAACGTATCCCTTAGACTCTCGCCTTTTACTACGCTGCTGGTGCTGGCGCTGATGTTTACTACGTCAGCGCCCAAATATTTCCCTGCCAACTCAAATGAGGTGCGGGTTCTGGTGCTGGCTTCGAAAAACAGATTGATTATGGATTTTCCCCGCAAGGTCGGGACTTTTTTTATGTCCCGGTCAATGATGTTTTTCATTTCTTTGGCTGTATCCAAAATTAATTCCATTTCTTGGACACTCATGCTGGAAAGTCCGAGTATGTCCCGGTTTTTAAACGAGACTGTGCTTTTACTCATTGGCAACACTCCTTTTTTAACAGGCCTTACTCACAAAAAAATCCTTACCCCAAGAGGGCAAGGATTTAGAAATTATATTAGTTACGCCTGGTATATGAAAATAGCCGTATTGGTTGTCCGGTTTTTATTGGAGGCCATTTTTCTGGCGGCGGTTAATATTTTTAACTATATCCTTGCTGGTCTCACAGGGC